>JAGFPH010000469.1:177593-193322 GCA_018207615.1 Philaenus spumarius
TTACTCTAGAAAATTAGTCTATTAGCCTATATGGTGTTTTGTAGCAAACACTAAAAGTGAAATATTAATCTGTTTCTTGTACGATAATTTTGTCCAAAATACGATAGTTGGTACGATAATTTTGTGCAATGTACGATAGTTTTTGACCGAAAGTAGAATAATTTCAATTTAGGCATCTGGCAACACTGGTCTGACTGGTAGTTGGATGCGGGCAGCAGAAATGGTCATCTGAGTGCAAAGGGTTAAGCTACAATACTATTAATTAATTATTAAGAAATATATTTTACTAAATTATTTACATCAGTTTGCTTTACACCTTGTTTTTCTACCACCTAGGAAGTTGTACCAGTTATCACATATATTATTTCTCAAGGCAATTTTTTTGTCGGTACGCCATAACTTCCTTAATACATCATCAAATTACATGAATGAGGCATCATTTTAAAGCTTTCCTTAACCGCTACACCGGAAAAATATACAAAATACAATTATACAAAAAAAAAAAAAAAGAAGGAAATAAAGAATCCGAAAGTAACAGTGATGTAAGATCAACTTAGTTTTAGGGATACTTTCCTGGTGTTAGCAACACTGATGATAACAATACCCAGCTGGAGAGCTGCCGTTACGCCACTACATTGCTATTTTTAATTAATTGTATATTTAGTATCGTATAGTATAGAGTACTTTAATTAAGTGGGATTTAAGTAAGTTAGAATGTGAATGCTTCGCAGCTAGTATTACTTTAATCTATTAATCTTAAAATATTATGAGAAGGTTTGTTTAGTTAAGTATTTAATAGCAACGGAATACTTTTACTGACAGCTAGAGGCAGAAGAGCAGCTATACGTGGCCTGTCTTTAAACGAGTGTTCTTCATTAAGGATTGGAGTAGTGGACATAATGCGAATAAACTGTTCTGTAACATCGGCAGCCATTGCAGCATCCCCTGCTAAAGTCTTCCAACTGTTACACATGCTCCTTTAACAGATAAATATATTCTTTACTGTACAATATAACAAAATTGTGAGAAAGTTACGTATTAAATTGTTTTAAATCAATTTAAAACAATGTTTTATATATCTATATAAGTAACTTCTTTAAAGCATAAACTTTCTTAGACAAAACTGCCAGAAAATAATTTTACCATGCAGGAACTGAACTCAGCATTTCATACAAGAAATATCATCAGACCAACCAGAGGCACTCAATATTAGACAATGAAAAAGCAAAGATTCAAGTATTGTTTTAAGAATAAGCTATTTAATGTTACAAAACTTAAAATTGGACTTGAACCTTAAATAAATTATCATTCATAATAAAACAGAAATCCCCAATGGATGCAATTTCTGTGTATAGGTTGCCACAATAAATTTAATAAAATGGTTCATAAAATAGTAATTTATTGTGTTATTATTATTATGATGGTATTAAATGATTGGCCGCTCCTATCACGTGACCAATACCCATAAGTCAAAGCACCTGTTCCTTCAACCAGTCCAGTCAAGATGTCTGCCATAAAGTTAGATGACCTTCAAGCGGCCAAATTATCATTGGAAATTGTAGTTTCATTTCTAACTCCTTATTTAGTAAGAATAAGCTGTACAAACGTTACAGTAATGTCTGCAAATAATTTAACAATAATAATTATAACTGAAATTCTAAATGTGTATTTAAGTTAGTGTTTTCTGGCACAATGCTGATCATGTATGAAGACCTATATGAGTATGTGTGTTCACTCAGTACGCCCGAACCGTTTGGTATATCGGAATGAAATTGCGCACAGAGATTTATAACAAAAGAGAGATTTAACGCCTCAAACATTATTTCAATTACAAGCGATTAAGAGGTGCAAATATAGTAACTACCCTAAACAATAAACATATAATTTGCCTACTTCCCATAAGACTAGGGAGCTAATATTTTGCAAATTTGTTTCTTAAATGATGCATAGAAAAAGTAAAACCCTTGGTGTTAAGAGTATTTGCGCTTAAGTGATAAAAATTGGGTAACCATCCCTAATATAATTACAATTAATTAATTCTTATAATTCCCTTAAAGGTAGAGAGCTAAAAGTTTGTCTATTTCTTAAATGGCACATACAACAAGCAAACCCCACACATTTTGGTGATATGCGACTAAGGGGTGAAAATTAATTAGCTACCCTTATACAATAAACATAAATTCCTTAACTCCCCATAAAACTAGAGATTTAAAATTTAGAATATTGTCCCTTAGCGTACATACCGCCTGATATTTTTAACAAAATTAACTTTTTGGTTCCAACACATTCTGGCGGACATTTTGTATTTTCTAATATAATATTTACCGCAAAATTCCTAGGATAGCAGCACCATTGCGCAAAAACCAACTGCCTAATTGTATATACAAAGCAAACTGCCAAGAAACAATACTGCTTATCTTCAGAACAGTAAAAAATAATGTCTCACTAAACTATGACTCGGTCATATTTAATGAAGACAACACTGTCCAATTACAATAGCTTACAGGTTAAAACCACCTATCTGTAATTCGTTAAGATCCAATACCACCTAAATAATGTAGTAAATTATTTATTAACTTAGATTTCATTTCTTCAATGTTGTTTTAAAAATAAAAATATCATTATATTAAATACACATGATATGTACTTGAAAATAAGTGTTTTTTTATCCCTCCTGTAAAGTTAATGAAATGTTAGTTAATAGGTATTGTTAGCTAAGCGACGTTATATTATAGAATGGAAAACTACTTGCATTCCAATTACTTGCTCGTAAGGGATAAAATACTGGTAACATCCGCTTTACAATAAATATTGATTCTAATAAATTTTCACAAATCTAGAAAACTGAAATTCAGAACTTTTGCTTCATAAGTTAGAAAGACGAAAACTAAACCACTCATATTTTGACTTAATGCATTGATAAAGTAAAAATTTGGGTAGCTACTTTTATATTTAGGAGGTCTCAAAACTCTTGAGCAGTAACAAGAAATAAATCAAGAGTTTATAATAATATCGTCTCGATCTAGTTACCAAGAATTAAATTGAACAATTTCTCGGTTGTACTTTTCTCGATTCAGCCATAAATTTCTCGATACGTTTTTAAAATCTCGAGTATTAGTTTTAGTCTTTTTATAAACTTAAAATTTTACATTAGAATGAAGAGAAGATTTTCAAACAACTCAACCAATAAGTGGTTATAATATCGCCAATATCTTATTGTGCAACCATACTAAACTAAAATGAATAATTTAATATAGGCCTCATCACTCGTTCTTTTACTTAGCTTGCTATTGGATATATTAGTAATAAATAATATAAAACTACTATTTTCTAAAGATAGAAAATTACATACGTGTGAAGTGGAAGTGGTTGATTTAGAAGTGTTGATACAACTACTTTAGGATGATGTCTGGCTATAGCTAAGACTGCTTTCAGAACACTCTTCTGACTTTCCATATTTAATGCTGTAAGACGTAGTAAAAGATCAGCTGTAACAGAAAAATTATGCTCTTTTTATCTGAAATACCAGTTAGTTGTTTTTGTTTTTTTAATAGTGTATATTTTTGTGGTTTTAAGGCAAAAACACTGAGGGCTAACACTGCCTGAAAATCAACTGTTTAATATAGTAATATACAATTCAAGCAGTATAGCAAGTACTATAAACTTTCAGCTATAAGGCCTCCTAATTTAAATCCAAAGTTTAAACTGTATTAGATTATTACTTTCTTTCCCACATGTACACAGTAAAAACTTAATCTGTCTTTTTAACTTCCCGCTAAGAAAATTGAAAATTTTCTAAAATCGGGAAGTTATTGGTTTCACCCCGTTTTTCGAAAATCGAGTATTCATCAGATCTCAACGTTTTGAGGTCCTAGGAATCTTCCCTGACCACTCCTGAGAGGGTGTCACCCTGTCTGTATGTATGTGTGTGTGTATGTAAGTATGTGACCCGCTTATAACTTTTGAACGGCTTAACCGATTGGATCCTACCAAACGGCGTTCTAAAGAGTTCCATCAAACTTAGATTTCCTGAAAATTTCAACTAATTCGGACTGGTAGGTTCTGAGAAATTTCGAAAAAACTAAGAAATAAAATCTTTTCAAATCAGGTTTTTTTGGAATAACTTTTAAACGGCTTTACCGATCAATTCCAAAATCTAATCAGCTTTTAACCTTGAAAAGCGACGTCGATCGCTACCAGTCCGGTCAAAATCGGTTAATTTGTTCGTGAGATATCGTGAACAAAAGAAAATAAAAAAAAGTGTTTTTTCTCAATTTCTCCGAAATTTTTCACCAGAAAAATTTTTGTTGTCGATTCTTTCAATGGACTCGAAAAACTGCATCGATTGCCGCAAATCGCATAAAAATCGGTTGATTTATTCGCAAGATATCGTGAACGAAAGAAAATCAAAAAAAGTGTTTTTCCTCAATTTCTCCGAAACTTTTCATCTGAAAAATGTTTGTTGTTGATTCTTTCAATGGACTTAAAAAACTGCATTAATTGCCGCAAATCGCATAAAAATCGGTTGATTCATTCAAAAGTTATGGCAGTTCAAAATTTCCAAAAATAGTGTTTGTTGTAATTAAACTTAGCGGGAAGTTACATGGATGGCCTTTAGGGTCAACCGTTTTCCAATTTTTTTTTTATAAGACAGATGGAGGGGAGGGCAGTTAACTATTTTTAAGAAAAAAAGCACTGATGGGCTTTATCACTACCTGAAAATCAACTATTAAAAATTCCCACTTAACAAACATCCTTTGTTCCCTGAAACCAAATCGTGGGCCTCTAGCTTCGGATCAGGTATGCTAAATCTCCAGCAACAAGGCCGCAATTAATCTTTATACAGGCCATAAAGTAATTAAGAGAATATTAGAATACCAATTAATCATAGTTATAATGAATAGAACTCATCGTTATAAAAATGTAATACTTTTAACATAGATAAATAAAGATTTAATAAGAGTGTAATTTTAGGTATACAAAAGAAATACAATAACAAAATTAATGGTGTATGGTAAGAGAGAATAAATTGTATTAAATAAAAGTACAGATGAATTATCTTTAATCAAATTTTCAGAAAGTACATATTTCAACTTGTACAAGAATTTTTTCAAACGTAAAAGATTTTTGGTTTAATATTTTTACATACAAACAGGAAATATCTCAAAAGTCATTGAATTATCTATTGTTACAAGTTTATTATTTTTGTTGTTTTTAAGGCGAAAAACCTAGGTGGTTATCATTGCCTAGTTACAAGTTTAATTTGATAGGTCTTATAACACATCCTATCTTGTTATTTACTTTCAGAGAAATGCTTTGACAGTTTTCAATTTGAGTAACAGGTAGTCAAAAAAGTTATAAATAAAACATAGAAAAACAAATTTCAAGCAATGGTAAAAATATATGTAGATGTATAGGTTTCTTCTCCAGACTGAGAGAAAATTCGAGAAATTGTGAAGTTAGAAACTGAATGTATATTTACAAATAATATGACAGTAATCTTACATCAACATAAAATAACAATATTTCAGGGCTGTGCGAATCCAGAAATTCTAGATCGAATCCGAATCCAAATAATATTTTTTCAGTCATTTCGAATCCGAATAATATTTGTATGCTAATTACGAATTCGAATCGAATCCGAATAATATTTTTAGGCTAATTACGAATCCGAATAATATTTTTAGGCTAATTACGAATCCGAATCGAGTCCGAATAATATGTTTAGGCTAATTACGAATCAGAATAATATTTTTAGGCTAATTACGAATCCGAATCGAGTCCGAATAATATTTTTAGGCTAATTACGAATCCGAATCGAATCCGAATAATATTTTTAGGCTAATTACGAATCCGAATAATATTTTTAGGCTAATTATGAATCCGAATAATATTTTTAGGCTAATTATGAATCCGAATCGAATCCGAATAATATTTTTAGGCTAATTACGAATCCGAATAATATTTTTAGGCTAATTATGTATCCGAATCGAATCCGAATAATATTTTTAGGCTAATTACGAATCCGAATCGAGTCTGAATCTCAAGCCTACGAATCCGAATCTCAAGTATACGAATTCAAATCGAATCCGAATCCTCTAAAGTTTGTTGAATTGATACCAAATATTAAAAAATTATACATTTTAAATGGTATTTATAAAAATTATTATTTATTGGACTGTGAGTAGCTTATTTTAAAATTAAATTATATTAAAAACTAACATTGAATCCAAGTCCATCTTCTTTTTATTGGTAATTTAACACAATCAAATACAGCCCACCTTCTAACTGGTATCATAATTTAGTTAATAATAATTATTACGTGAATAACATAATACAAATTTAATAGGCTAATTAAATCAGGTAATGTCAAAAATTAAAATAAACCAAAATGCAACACTTATAGGCTGCAGTAAAACATGGTGCAACATTCTCTGTTCAAAACCGTTAATTACTTTTTTCTCATTCGTACTGTTTTATCCTTGAAAAATTTTCGAATCTTTTCAGTCACTACTCGATCTTTCGAACCGAATCTGTATTAGTGGATTCGTTTTCGAATACGAATCCGAATATTTTTGCATGGTGGATTCGACTATCGAATCCGAATCGAATCCAGAGATGGATTCGGATTCAAATCTATTTTCGAAATATTTGCACAGCCCTGCAATATTTTCGTGGTTACATTATAACATTATTTATAGACAATTACCTAAAATATCATTGATATGATGGTACATTTCACCACCTTTAGCTTGAATAAAATATACAAGCATGTCACCAACACTGTCCAAATTAACAGGCTCTAGATCTGATAATCCCTCCAGCACACTCTTGGTAAAGTGGTTTTGTTGATAATGAGGTAGCTTACTTGCTATTATCTGTAAACAAAAACAACTAATATATTTTTAGAATTGTGATTTTTTATACCATATACAAACTGTAACATATAATTATTACTAAAAATGCCCTACTGCTTTCCAATTGGAAGTTACTATGTATTACGAACAACTCCCTCATGTAGGTCAACAATAAAAGTAAAATTATCAGTGACACATAAAACCCTTTTACAATTGCTATAGTTGCGGAAAAGCAGTGATTTACTAGTCTCAAAAATTAAGCCCATAACTATAGGTTAGCAAAAAGCTCTTAATAAAAGCTTAAAAACAGAGTTATACTTTGAATACTCTCCAATGAATTATTACACAGCAATTATTGAGCAGGAAATTCATATCACAGTGGTAAACATTGTTCCTCCTAATGAGCTACTAGGATCTCTTAACAAAAATTATATCAGGTATAATGCAGTTCAGACAGACCTATTAAATAAAGTCTATTATTTAAAAAATAATCAGACAGGATTTTGACTCATGCATCAATGATTCCATATCGCCAACCATTTTACAAAAATGATATTAATAACGTGATAGCTTCAACAAGTTATTTACTCAATATACTAAACTAACTATCAAACCTATAGCAATATCAATGGTGGAATGAAATTATATATTGGAGATTGTGGACTAACACAGTATTACAGTAGGACAAAGTTAACTTCTAACAATGTTTTTAGATGTGTTTGTGTGCCTACTGACGTGACAGTGGGGCTAGACAGGAGTAAAACTGCTTGAGATTTAACAACTCTCATTTCCCCAACCTGCAAGAGACTTGCTCAAAGTCAGGTACGATACGATACCATACAACGCATGAATAAATACAAGTAAAGAAACATACCGGTCCAGACTAAAAACGTCTGAGGAAAAATAATAATTGTTAATATTGTGAGTTGGTCACCCTGTCCATTGTTGAAAACAGCTGGTTTGTCTTTATAGATGTAAACATAACTTTTATTACAGTGTTGATAATGTTGGTGTCCACTAGAAAGTTACTCTTCAGAAGAGCAGCAATTAGGCATTAGGTTATTGTTGTCTAAAGGAACAAACCAAATAGCCCAGTCGGTATAGCTTTCAACTACCAGTAATCTGCAATACAGCTGATTTTTTTTTATAAGTACCTTAAAGTATGTAGATTAACATAAAAAAAGTTTAACAGTCTATCGATTTCCCAAAATCGAAAAATAAAATCGATTATCATTTTTTTTTTCGATTATCCTTAATATTTCGAGCTGGGATGAAGATAGAGAAAAATAAAAAATACCACCGTGTAGGAGAGGAATTTTTCAACACAAAAGGTCATATGTATTTATTTCGTCCGAGCAATGGTTTGTCTGGAAAAAATTTGATAATGCAGGTATGTATTTTGCAGCAGGGGAAATCACTAAAAGGGGGAAATCTCATTCATATATGAAGCTTTGGCTCATTCTAAATTGGCCAAGTTTTAATATATCGAATTGAAACTTTACATAAAAGTTAAAATATATATAGAGCCACTTGACTTATCAATGGGTTTCTCGATTTTAGGAGTACTGGACCCACCAATTCATTTTAAACAGCTCCAGTTTAGAAAATTTTCAAAATATCAACCTGAAAGTTTTTTTACAAGTTAAATATATAGATTCAAACAAGATCAAGGAGTATAAACCTTTTTTATTATTTACTTTTCAAAGCACAAGTAACTTAAAAAAGTAAAATTTTAGACCTTTTTAGATTTTTCATCAAAACGCTTGAGTTAATCGGCTGCAGATTAGTCAATTTTTTAAATATAGTTTTTAAAATAAGTACAGCAAAAAACAATTGTGTTTTTAACTTCTGTACCAATTTTTAAATCGATATGTTCAAAAATGTCAAAAATGGAGTCGTTGAATCCAAAAGTGTTATAGTTAAAACGAGATAGGTAAAACAGAAGACTATTTCCAAGCGCCTCGTTTTTAAAAATAACATGACAAAAATCGTCCATACTTACTAAGAATATTTATACTGGTGTACTCAACTTGTAAAACAAATTTGATGTTGATATTCCAAAAATTGACGAAACTGGAATATATTGAAATTAGTTTGTGGGTCTGGTACTCCTAAAATCGATAATCGAAATCGACTCCTAGATCGGGTAATTTTCAAGATAACAAGCTGAGACTCAGCATACATGTTTAAAATATATATTTTAACTCCTACGTCAAGTTTCAATTCGCTATATTAAAATTTGGCCAATTTAGAATGCGCCAACGCTTCATATATGAATAAGATGTCCCCTTTTAGTGATTTCCCCTGCTGCAAAATACATACTTGCATTATCAAATTTTTTCCAGACAAACCATTGCTCGGACGAAATAAATACATATGACCTTTTTTTGTTGAAAAATACCTCCCCTATACGGTGGTATTTTTTTATTTTTCTCTATCTTCATTCCAGCTTGAAATATTAAGGATAATCGAAAAAAAAAAGATAATCAATTTTTTTTCGACTTTGGGAAATCAATAGACTGGTAAACTTTTTTTATGTTAATCTACATACTTTATGTACTTATAAAAAAAAAAATCAGCCATATTGTAAATTACTGGAACTTTTGGTCTAAATTTACACCTACCGACTGGCCTAATATGAAAGAACGGAAAAACTTGTATGGACCACTAAAAAAGTGATTGAACAAATGTAGTCTGATAAGCCGTGTTCAGGTTGTCCAAGTGAGATATAAACTGGAATACAGCAAAACATGCACACTTTGGGTTCCAAGACAGTTGACAGACAAGCATAAAAATGCTAGTTTAACATCTGCCAGGAACGGAAGAAAAGGAAATGCATTTTTGGAAAGCATGATAACCTGCAATGGGATTTGGATCCATCATGTTGAGCATGAGTCCAAGTGTCAAAGTCGAGTGGAGTGGAAGCATACCTCTTCACATGTAAGACAGAATTTAAAAACTCAGACAACAGCTGACGACAAGCTTACGATTTTTTGAGACACAAAAGTTTAATATTTTGTGACTTTATTAGAAAGTCAGTGTACTGTGAATGGGGAGTACTACAGGAAAAATTTAAAACAAAAGTTAAATCAGCTACTCTCGGTAAGAGACGAGGTTAGCAGAGTAAGGGAGTGTGTTTTATTCAAGATAACTCCATGTCCATACAAAGTAAATAACACAATTGAAACCATTGAAAGGTTAGGCTGGGAAGTCTTACCTCACCCTCTCTATAGTCCTGATTTGCAAAGGAAGAGATTTAAAAGTAATGAACATGTAAAGGCTGCTATGCAAGATTGGCTTTGCTGCGGGAATACACTTTGGTACAAGTGTATAAATGTAGTTTTGTTGAAAAATAGTCACAGTTTTAGTTTTTTCGAAATAAACCATTGTTTATCTAGTATGTCTATTATGTCTATAAACTTATTGAATGACCCTAAAAAGTAGGGATGTGTCGATACCAGATTTTTCGATTCTCGATACCGATACCGATACCTTGAAAAATTGATTCTCGATTCCCGATACCGATACCTAAAAAAAAAAAAAAACAGCGAAAAAAAATAAATAAAATGACGAATGTCCACAAAGAATACGACGTCCGAATATTATTAGCGCTAATTTTAAAAAACGCCGGCGTTAAAAATAATTTAAGTACCACAGTAAATGCCCGCAAAAAATCGATGCCCGAATATAATTAGTACCAATTTTATGAACTACTATTGATGAAATGTTATTAAAAATAAAATGACGAATGTCCGCAAAAGAATACAACGTCCGAATATTATTAGCTCTAATTTTATAAAACGCGGCATTCAAACTCAATTTAATATACAACAGCGTATGTCCGCGAAAAATCCTACTCCTGAAAACAATCTAATGTCCACATAAGAAAATACAATTAACCTAGTCCAATGAAAAACACGTGAGAGTTTCAGTAACGAAATATCAGAATGCGTTGCAATTTAAAATAAAACAAGTTTTTAATTATTCAGAATAATATTTTTTACGACTGACTAGGATTGCATTACTCGGAATATCATATGTTTTGTTTCTGAACGTTCAATTCGGATAAGTTCAGAAATAATCGGAACTTCAATCATCGAAAATTTGATTCGAAGGCGTCCGTTTAGTCCCGCCGAAGTCTGAACAACTTGTTAGAACAAAGTACTGTAATAACAAGTTAATAACGCAGTGTGTAAATACTTACAGTATTCAGTTTTAGTGCAGTGTTTTATTCATTTTTTTTTATTAAATTAAAATATTTTGTCGATTTGTTCGGGTAATTAAATTGTGCAGGCCTACTCACTTACAAAGGGCGGCCAAGCGCTCGGCTGACTCAACAGCCGCCGCTGATCTGTTAACAACTCGGCTGATTATGCGAGTAAAAACCTTTAAATTCGGAATTACATGCACGACGTGCAGTACTGTAATGTACTTATTTATTTACATTCCGCATTTCCGCTTTCGGATAATCGACACTATACTGAATTAACATATTAATTTGATTAAGTTTAGTTAGTTGAGGATATGTGGAAACTTAACCGGAGTAGGCTAGTCTTTTCAGCAATGACATCGAAGTGTGGCAATATTTTATAATAGACGTTGAAAGTGATGGACTTTTGTCTGTAATTTAACTTAGCTGAATACTTGTATTTAATTATCTGTACACAACATACTTAATCATTTCAGTATTCAAATTAAATCTTATAATTTACTCTTAAATTCTTGTTAAATTCCTTGAATAATAAATAGAACCGATTTGACTCTAGAACCGGGAACCAAAAAAAAAAAAAATGGAACCGACCCATCTCTAAATAAAAAGTAAACCAAAGGAATTCCGTCCGGACTCCCATAAAAGTCATAAATCACGGGTAACGTAAGTCCCAACAAGTTTTACCCGACTTCAAACAAATAAAATTATTACTTTAAAGTTTAAATACTTTTTTTACCAATCTATATATTGTGTTATTTTTCTTCACAATAGACACCCTAATTCTATAGACACGATAACAAACGAATCCATAAGTGTTTGACCTTGAGCCTACTCTAGACTTCTTGTGTACAAATAACAGCCTACGCATGAATAAAAATAACAAATAACAGCCTACGCATGAATAAAAATAAAACAAGAAGCGTTTACTTATGAAAGGAAACAATTGCCTAAAACATTTTACTGGGGAAAATGTCCACTTACATAAAATTAATAATGTTTTACATTTTCCCTACTGATATTTATTGTTAAATGCTGAATTGAGTTAAAATACAGAGAATGCGATTGCAAATACCGGAGATTACATTCACGGAGTCTATACGAGAACGGGCAGTTCTGACAACTGAGTATCTCTTGGTATCGGTAATCGGTATCGAGTTTCGGCTATCGATTCTCGATACCGATACCAAAGCTAAAGTATTGGTGGTATCGAGAATCGACCCATCCCTACTAAAAATTAACTTTACCATTGTTTTTTTCTTTTTCTAAATTTTAGAAGCAGTACTTTTCGAAATAGAGATGGGAATGGAAATACATTAATTACCATGGCTAAAGTATCGCTGATGTTGGAGACTTCTGACGATTGCATGTTAGCAAAGTTTGTATCAATTTCAGGATCTCCTGCTGTTGCATGTCCTTCATACTTTGCTGTCACTAACAGAATAAGACGAGCACAATCTAATGCTGACGAATGTATGCTTGGATTTACATCCAAACAACGTAATACCGCTCGACCCAGAAGTAAACCTGACTGGCTGAATTTACTTGGACTCTATAAAATAAGAAATAAGTTTTTATTCACAAGCCCATTTTTATCATATAAAATACAACCTTAACATATGTTAAAGAAAGGTACATTTCTTTTATGAACCTGAAAAACAAAGTTTTTACTGACTATAAACTTTTTCCCCAATTCACACTTTTAAATTTTCCTCTAAAAAGTGTACAATTATGGTTTCCCTGTATATAATACTAGGGGAGACCCCTGAGTGCTTTGCACGCCAACCCCCAATGGAACCTTCTAAAAACATAAGTTATGTTTTATTTATAATAAAGTTGTAATATTAATAATAACCTAAAAACTAAGATGGTAAATAATGTTAAATGTTCAAACCAAATTATTTCTTATATTTTATAACAGCAGTTAATAATAGTTAAAAGAACCAGCAAAGCTCAGGTCTACACTTTAAAACCCTAACCTTAAAAGCTAGAAATACAAAAATAATTGCTTCAAATTTTGAAATCAGTTGTTAATGGAAATATTGAATCAAACAGCTATATTATCGGTTATTTTATTTAATTGGTTGCTATGGTAATAAATGTAAATACATGTGTTGGTTTATCATTCCAGGCCTAACCTAAGATTTTTTCCGACTAAATTTACAAATAAATATTAAAATAAAAAAAGTTTTTTACCGAAATGAATTATAGCCTATGTTATTCAGGGATAGTGTAGCTTTTTATTAGTAATACTATTTTTTCAATCGGTTCAGTAGCGCCAGAGATTAAACCCTACATACAAACAAACAAACAAACAAACAAACTTTACCTCTTAATAATATTAGTATAGATAATATATTCAATATTATTCAAATTATAGCATGTAAATTGTAACTTAAGGTTACAAAAAATAAAATATTTGTTAATTATACTGTGTAAAAAAAAATGGGGTTCGATAAAAAGTTCAAAAATAAAAAAAAATATGTTTTAAATCAAAATAAAATTGCTATATGTGGATTATCTAATAACCATTAATATCTCTTCAACCTCCTTTACCTATTTACCTTAAAAAACAAAAAATCGTCGCTCATGTACCACTTAAAATTGCTTATGCACCTCCTAGGCCTATTGCCTCACTACAATAATAATCATCACCCACCTTAACTCTTCATAACATCTTTCTTTCAACTTCAACGTAGAACAATATTAATATTTCACCTTACTTCAACTCATCTTATTATTATAACCTTAAAACTCACCTTACTTAAATTCACCTTAAAAATCACCTTCACTTGACTCCCATAATCTCAATAATAAAAAAAAATATAATCATGATAATTTGCGATAATCCACATATAGCCTCACTTATGCTCTGTTTGCATATATTTACTTATAGTTACTAGTCACTGAAAAATACTTGTTAATTAATTCTATCTTCTTAGGGGTGGGAACTTGGCTAATTAAAGTATTGACTAAATGGACACACGTGGCTACATAAAGAAATTCAAGGCATCGTGGCAGCAACTATTCGTTTACTCTGACATAATTAAAGAATGCTGATTTACAAAGAAATACATCAAGACTACAAAAAACAAACAACAAATCATTTATATATAAATATGTACAAGTTACAATTAGGCCCTAGTTCACCTATCGTATGACGCAATAGCTAAGAAAATTGAAGCTAAGTTATTTCTCAAAAAATTGTAAAACTCTATAATGCAGACCTCTAAAGTTAAAACTAATGGCCATATTTACTCACGATACCAGTTGTTTTTGTAATTTAACTTTGTTTTGCACTGACTCTATTTGATTTAGCTAGCTTATATCCATAGCGTTAGTCCGGTCACATGGCGGCTTTTTATAACTTCACTTTCCAGGAAAAGTACACAACAGATTTTAGTTTCTAAGTTTTCACCAACTTTCAAGCACTTCTACTTCAGTTTAATGCAACATTTGTTGCGGTTTTAAGGAAAATATAACATTTACGACGACTTTTCACCACCACCGTCCAGTTACTTGAACAGTTCGTTACGCCATTTTGATAGAAGACCCTGCTACAAATACGTTCCGATTCGCCCCAAGTAAGAAGCAATACGTCTCACAACGTTCCAATTCTTGTGACATCTGTGTTCTTTCAGCTGCTTCCATGATCACTGTACATACTATCATATTAAGTTTTTTAATTCATATTACATTGTGCCATGTACTGTTGTTATATTCCTTTTATTTTTTATTATTATTTATTTATTTATCGAACTGTTTATAGTCTTAAATACCGCTTCATATTATTTGCTTATAACGCACCACTCGTTGAAATAAAGTTTCTGAACAACTCCACCCTTTACACACGCTTATATTTTAATATATACTTTTTAAGTCTGCTTTTGTATTTCCTATTTTTACAGTCTGCTTTTACATTTTATTATTTGTTTATTAAAGAAATAATGATTCTACTGTAATTATTTTGCGTCATTAAGAAATGTAATTATATGAAAAAATTAAATGATTAATATTATTTATATATTGCGTCATTATTTTTCTTTAGACCAAATCTCTGTTCCTTTAGTCACTATTGGAAACAGCTGACTCGTTTCTTATTTTATTAATTTCTCTGTGACATGGACATAAGTGTTACAAAATAATCATATCATCAGACATAAATAATCATGATAAGAAATGTTCACTTAGATTTAACAAATAAGTATATTAAAATTAGTAAAAAAGAAATATGAAAAAGAAGCAATTAGGAACTCAACAATGAACTAACAGAGACTCTGACATAAAACCTTGGTAGAAAACAAATTTACCATTTTTTAGAGAAAAATGTTTTACAACAAATTCAAATGAACAAGTTGTATATATTTTCAACGGTGTTACATTGAATTTTATATACATTTTTCTAATCCAAACAGGTGGTGCTAACACCCACTCATGCTAAAGAAGATTTTTGAATTATATCTGAGTATTAGTATTAATTTGAATGAAGATGTCATCATTCTACTAAACCTGCATAAAAGAACTTGTAAATTACATTATAGGTTTAAATCAAATGTTTCATGATATATTTTTGTTTTTTGCCTTACTAGACTGGATATATTTACATAAATACCTTAATTCCTTGTACTGCTCGCAGTCCTATTTTGATCACTCTTTATTCGGTGA
>JAGFPH010000469.1:193422-205099 GCA_018207615.1 Philaenus spumarius
TCCTTGTACTGCTCGCAGTCCTATTTTGATCACTCTTTATTCGGTGACGTACGTTTCGCCTATTTTTCAGGAATAAAATAGGCGAAACGTACATCACCGAATAAAGAGTGATCAAAATAGGACTGCGAGCAGTACAAGGAATTAAGGTATTTATGCGAATGTTTCATATAAATACCAAAGTTTTAAATTTAATTTAATGAATCTTGTAAACAATCATTGTACCCAAGTGTTTATTTAAGATGTCCTTTATCATAATATTTAAAACAAGTCATAAGCTAGTCCAGAGTAAATATTAGAAATCAACTTTTCTTATCTAATTATTAATTAATATAATATATATTACCATCAACTTATTTTTGATAGTAATAAAGTTACTATACTTTTTTCTGTCTTCTCCATTAGTATAGTAAATAGGTCAAATACAAAGGTAGTAAGTAACAACGAAAATAGTTTTACTAACAATGAAAATCGCGTAGTGTAATAAGCAAACATAGAATCCTTGATGTGGTTTTACTCTAAAAATTATGAACATTTTCAGAATTTACCCTTGCTAAAAACTAATATTGGATTTAACGTACAAACTCCAATCCCTGATATAGTACGCTAAATTAAGGTTTACTGTATTGTTACTTGTATTTATTGTATATTTGTAACTTATGGTTACAAAAGATAAAATAAAATGTTAAGTTATACTGTGTTAAAAAAAAATGGGGTTCAATAAAAAATTCAAAAATAAAAAAAATATGTTTTAAATCAAAATAAAAATGCTATATGTGGATTATCGAATAACTATTAAACTCTTCAACACCTCCTTTACCTATTTACCTTAAAAAACAAAAATCGTCGCTCATGTACCACTTAATATTGCTTATGCACCTCCTAGGCCTATTGCCTCACTTCAATAATAATCATCACCTACCTTAACTCTCCATAACCTCTTTCTTCCAACTTCAATGTAGAACAATATTAATATTTCACCTTACCTCAACTCATCTTATTATGATAACCTTAAAACTCACCTTACTTAAATTCACCTTAACTATCACCTTCACTTGACTCCCATAATCTCAATAATAAAAAATAATAATCATGATAATTTGCGATAATCCACATATAACCCCACTTATGCTCTGTTTGCATATATTTATTTATAATTACTAATCACTGAAAGATACTTGTTAATTAACTCTATTTTCTTAGGGGTGAGAACCTGGCTAATTAAAGTAGTGACTAAATGGACACACGTGGCTATATAAAGAAATTCAAGGCATTGCGGCAAGACAACAATTATTTACTCGAACATGATCAAAAATGGATATTTACAGCAATTAAGAAACATAAACATAGTGATACATATGTACAAACAAGTCAAGAAATTATTTACAATTTCACAAAGTCTCCTGAACCATATCTTAAGTAATGACGCAATAGAGATTAAATGAAGTTAGCTTTTTTATAAATTGAAAAATTCTAATACCTGCAGACAAAAAATATGTCCAATGGCCATTTCTACTTACAGTTTCACTTGTTTTATTCGTCGCACTGTTTTTTACCTAGGATTTTTGTAGTAAATTCAATTCACTTCCGAGGCCTACCCCACGCTAGTTCCAACAAAGCACATCGAAAGAATATCCGTCGATAAACAACCAATTTTACATGATCAGTTTAATATTTTTACTCACGTCACCTCCAAAGTACATTTACTTTACATTTTGACTAACTTGTCACTACTTTTTTAAAAGAAAATCACATTTTCTTGCGATAACACACGCCGGCTTCATTCAACAAACATGAGCTATGTCGCCATATTGATAGAAGAATGTGCTTGTAATTACGTTCCAATTCGTCCCAAAGAAGAACCAGTACGATCCACAACGTTCTGTATTCCGTGACATCTGTGCTCTTTCACATATATAGATTGATCCCTTCTCTCTCTTCCAACTGCTTTCATGATCACTGTACATATTATCATATTAAGTTTTCGATTTATTAAATTGTGCTCTGTACCGTTGTTATATTCTTTTTATTTATTTATTTATCGAACTGTTTATAGTCTTAAATACCGCTTCATATTGTTCGCTTATAACTCACCACTCGTTGAAATAAAGTTTCTGTATAATTTTCACTTTTTACACACGCTCATATATTAATATGTTTTTTAAGTCTGCTTTTACATTACCTACTTTTACAGTCTGCTTTTATGTTTTATTATTTGTTTATAAAAAAAAATGATTCTACTGTAATTATTTTGCGTCATTAAGAAATGTAATTATATGAAAAAATTAAATGATTAGTATTATTTATGTATTGCGTCATTTATTCATTTAGACCAAATCTCTGTTCCATTAGTCACTATAGGAAACAGCTGATTCATTTCTTATTTTATTATTTTCTCTGTGACATGGACGTGAGTGTTACATATTCTTCAATTAGATCATATTTTATCAGAAAGCTTTGTGCAATTTAAAGAGGAAATACAGTTCCTCCAACTTACAAAAAAATAATTTTATCCCAACAATTGGTTGTTGAATATATTAACAATTTTTAAACAATAATTTTGTTTTAAGGAAACAAATTTATCACCTATTTAAAGTGAGTATTTCCTGATAGTTTACTATCTTGTAACGTATCTTGTATTCTCACCAGCCGTTTACAAACAAATTTATTAATAAAAAATAAAAAAAAAAAAAAAAAATTTTGACAAGTTTTTTCCAAGTGAATTTAATAAAAAAAAATAACCTTTTGCTGCGTAACAATTACTTGTAATATCGTACTTTCAATTTATATACTTTACTTTATTAATATATTTACCAATTCAAAAGCTATAGGATACTATTCCCTTAACCACAACAAAAATAAACAAACATAACCCCAAAATTGAAAGCAGGTCATATTGTAGTCAGATCTGTGTTTGTCACAGTTGACTACCAAATCTCTGTTACGCATTAATTTGTACATCTGTGAGTACAGTTGGGAACTACAGGGCAATTCGTCTTAGGAGCACAGAATCTGTGTTCTCCTCACAGAGACCTTGCCGCCAAAACTCATCATCGCAGTTTCAACCGACGCCATTTTTTATCACTTAAGCTACACTGATTCTAAATTTCAAACAAAGGTTCAATTTACCATGAAGTACTTCTAGGAAGGAAAGGTCTCAAATTAAGAAAGCATAGTAGTTGGCATTATACTTTTAATGCCACATTTCAAGATTTAAGCATACAAAAATATTAGAAAAAAGTATTGGCAAATCATAATACATACTTAACAGCTTCAAATACTCACGCATACACCCTGATTATCAACCTTTTAAATTTAAACATACAACATATTAATTATTAAAATTTTTTAAATGCAGACTTATTTATAATTAGTTTTATTACTTACGTATATTCTTTGTTTTATAGTGCACTTTTATTAAAAGAAACTTACGATATTTTTTTAATGAATTTAACTTGAAATTACCCCTTAATTAAAATTTTCCCTCTTTCATTTTTTGTTCGTAGCACTCTAGCCTCGTCGTATTAGATTCACTTAACACTTGTAGAAACGTTCAGATGAAAAACATGTTTCAAACCGTATTCATACTCAAGAACCCGCCATAGTTCATTTTGAACCGACACTACCAAATGAAATTTTCAAAGTTAGTTTTCCTAACTCCGCCACGTACGATTTACGCCGTTTTACATTCTACGTGCACAGCACTGTCTCTAACATTCGTAGCACATACTTTAAAGGTATTTATACCTCAAATACCGCTAAACACCACATTTGTGAATACATTTCACCAGCAACTTACAACAGGTCCTTCTCGTATCAGATCTCAAGAACAAGTAAGACAAAGGATAGCGTCTGTTCTTAGCTCCACCTCCTTTCTTCCAGGGGACCGCAAATATGTCTCCCTATGCTTAGTTATGTATATTACCAACATATCAAACCAAAATTCTGTCCTTGTTTATTACAATTGCCCCCTAGACTAAGTTACTCATACCACCAACATCACAAATCAAAATTCTGTTCTTTCAATGTTTATTAACTGTAGGCTAGAAATCGAGTGAATCAAACGTCTTCAAATTACTTTAACACTGTACGATGTTTTGTATTTTAGACATTGCTAATTTTATGTAAGTTTCTTGTTTTAAAATTGAAATTAGATATTAAATAATATTTTATTTTGTATTATTAAAAACGTCTGCATTTTCCCTTTGAATTTCTATGTTTATTATTTATTTATAAAATACTAAGTTTTAAAATAGGCTAAAATGTCTCAAATTTACATAGCAACTCCCTTTACGTTATACCCTTATTTAAATGATTAAAATCCCTGAAATTCACATATATTAAAATCTCTAAAGAGTAAATTTAGATTTGTCAATTTTTTGTATGTGATCCATTTCAAACCGTGTCTTGGAATACAGCATGTCATGTTTACAACTTGAAATAAAATTGCTTGCAAAAAATATAAATTGATAAATATTGAATTGAATAATATGGTAAATGTTCTTTTAACTTTTTTTATTTTACCTCTAAGGGGGCAGTTCACTGGGATAAAGGGTTACTTGGTACAGTGGCGCACCGAGGATTTGGCTTTGGGGGGGGGGGGGGGGGGAAACCCCGGGCCAGAATGTATATATATGTATATATTCAACAAATCCTAAACGGAAGAAAGTTCTTTAACCTATCGTTAAGTCTGAAACATTATATATTGTTTTAAAGTGAATGGTGATGGGCTTGAGTCAGACAATAGTGCAATATAAACATTCTTTCTGCAAGATCACCCCGCACTGACCTTGAGTGACAGTCTAGCCAGCGCCCCAGCGCGCTTCCTTTTAGGGCCACGTTATACGAGCGCTGATAGCGCCGCGTTTTCAACGTCGTGTTGATGCCAGTTAATTGGGTAAATGGAACTACTGTGGGCCATGTTATACAAACGCTATCAGCGCTAGCGAATTTAAGTTAACCGGCGTTGAGCGTTGCCAACGCGGATTGACGCGGTCGCTATCAAGGCCGAACAAAGTTATATGGAGCGCAGCTACCAGAGAGGCCGCAGTAGAATAAGTACTAGAATGTAGTTCTTTTTTTATTTCAAAGTGATTATTGTGTACTTCAAAATGTACACAAGCGAGCCGAGTCGACACTGACGGAGTCGATTTTTTCCACGCTTTGACAGCATAGCGGATCGGGTCGATTCGGCTCCGCTCCATGCGGGATGGGTATAGATATAGCCACAGGTCAAAACCAGAAAGAACGTTCGATCTCTTCCACTGTTCGTCCATGATAATTTTGCAATTCATGGTAGTTGTGGTGAGGTGGAATTCGCGCGCATCCTTCCGACACATGTCGGAACGGTGCGGGTCTGTTAGATTTATCCACTGCTACGAATTTCCGTGACGGACCGGGTCGGCTCGACTAAGCTCAGCTCTTGTAAGTATAGCTGAAGCTTGATACACGATTTGAAAGCACTTGGTGTGTACCATACCGTCTACCTTTCCTGATACACAATTCCTCATATGTTTCTATTATTTGTAAAACACCTAGACAGAATGACTGAATGGTTTCCATTTTGGAAGTGAAGGACGCAACATTGACAAAGCTTCAAAAACGCTTTGTATAACATGGGACCTACGTTACCAACGTCGCACTTTTAACTTGATGGGAATTTAACGCCCGGTTTTCGGCATTATCAACACGGCGCTAATCAGCGCTCGCATACCGTCAAACTCATGAACCAGACCGCCGAGACTCAAACATCACTGTAAGAAAATCATGATTGCGTAGGGTAAGAATCATATTTATTTAAAAAAAGAACGATTATTTTTTCGTGACCACATCACGAAATTAATCATAAATAATGTAATTTTTAATTGAACATAGACTACGTATTCAACGATCGATTAGTTTAAAATACAATCCACATTACTAAAAAGACCTTCTGGGGGGGGACAGGTCCCGTTCGTCCACCCCCGTCGGTGCGCCCCTGACTTGGTATAGTGTATTCAGATGTAAGAAATACAAAGTCATAAAACTGTTTAAAAAGAATCTTTTAAAATATTTTTTAAGAAACACATTTAAATAAAACATAAATATACATATATTACAAAACATGCTTTTAGAATTATGTGATTAATAATTGTGCAATTTCAGAAAGCATGAATTAAATAGTAATGTTCTGCATACCAGCTGGTAGATCTTTAAATTTTGTTTAAATAAAACATAAAACCCTTACCCTATGCTCTTTTTTATCTCTGTTTTTACACTATTGGTGGAGTTAGCGACGATTCTAGAAGTTACTGAAAATTGTCGTCCACGTGATCAGGTCTCACAACCTTTTTATCCACTAATAACAAAGAAACTATTCACAATTCTTTAAATCTTCTTTCACATACATTGCTCTAGACCGTGCTAGTAACTTTCTACATACAAACTGTTAATAATTTTGAGCCTGTAACATTCTTTACCAGCACTCCACGTTCAAGTCTGTTCTACTTCGCGAACATACTGCGAAGCAGGAAAATAACTTGTGTCTTCACTAACAGCAGGACTGGAAGGACGTCTTCCTCAATGCAGCCATAATGGATAATTCACATGGCTCATTTTATGTTTGATCTAGAATCAGAACTAAGTGTTCGATTCACATTACAATTCTGTGTAAACAGTTGAATTCTATGTTCACCATGTGCACATCACTGTTATTTTGAGTTCTGTACCGGCTGGCTTTTATCTATGTTCTACATTTCTTATTTGATACGCGTGCTCTCATTTAAAAGTTATTAAAAACTTACACGTTGGAAATCCTGCCACAAATTGCAGATGTTACAAACTAAGGGATGACTTAGTATAAAATATTTTTTTTCTAGCTGAAGATATATCAAATAAAACTTTATTCCGATCTTACCTCGTAAGCAAATTTCATATGATGATAATATGTCTGAAGAGCAATCCTAAGTATGTACACTGCTGCTGCTCTCTGTTGGGAATTCATTTGACTTAGCCAAGGCTCCAATAATGTTGCAATGTCATCCAAGGTTGCAGGAGTTACATCATTTAAAAGCAATTCCTCTACCAAAATTCCTGTCAAAAAGTACTTTATAATAAACTTATGATATTTAAAATATGCAAGTAGTTAAGTTAGTATTTATTTATGGTAGTGTCAGTCACATGTAACGTCATGCCATTACAAAAATTATAATAAAAGTTATTGAGGTAAAACTTCTGTTAGATCTTTGCTCAAAAGTTACCTGACATCGCAAGACAACTAGGTTATTATGCATGTGCAAGTTATATTTGTTATATTCAAGAATTTTATTTTATTTCTAATTAATCTTACCAAGGAGGTTTAACGGCGAATTGAATAATTTTTTTGGAATGAAGTTTTAATAGAATAAGAAAGATTCAATCATGCATGATTCATACTGCATAATATTATGTTTATCTACTGAACTGGCTTTCTTAAAACAGCTGATTATTTTATCCACAAGTGTTAAATACTGTATAGTAGTAGGAAGTAGTTTCTTGTTACATTAAGTTGGTTAAAACCAACAACAAAACAAGTAACAAGTGCTTACTTAACAAAACAAGTATCGTGTCAGAAGACCACCAAAACATTTGGAAAAATTATGTTTGTTTTAAAAAAAGGTGGGAAGAATGTAGTATAATCTCTTATTACTTTATTTTATATTAGGGGGGGGGGGGTACAAGGCCTCCTCACCACTGCTACCCAAAGGTTTGTGGTATACTTTCCCTTTTCAATGATCATCCCAGATCCCTCCCAGGTCTCTTACGAAACCGATGAGGGTCTTGGGATCAACACCACGGACCTCCTCCGGGCTAATAAACTCTTATTACATAATAATTTCTACTATCAGACTGAATTTCTTAAAATAGCTGATTATTATTCTAGTGTTCAGCATAAAGTAGTTTCTTGTTAAATGTAGGTTATTAATTTGATTTAATAAACCAAACTAACAAAAACTTATATTTGGTTGTTCTTTATTTATTTTTGTTTTTACTGATTATGTATCAGCAGGTATGAACTATAGGTTAACACAAATATACAACAGGAAGTTCAATCAAACACTTAACATGAATAAATTAAACAACTCAAAATCAAGTTAAAATGTTTACAATATTCAAAGCAACCAAAAATGTTGAAAAATTAACACTTTCTGCAATCTACTTAGTAACAATTTACATTTGTCATTGCTAAAGAACTTATATGTCTCAACATGAACTCGTTTTTGTCAATGAACAAAGCCTAGGCTAGAAGATGGATTGATGCAATGGCTAATTGGACAAATTACTTCAGTTATAGCATTGTATTTGGATAACTTAATAGAACTCCGATCCAATGCAATATTTTGTTCCACTGGAAATTCGACGATAGTGGCGTTATCTATTGGGGAAACGACGGAAGCTGTATGAAACACCAATGCTACCAATGATTTCTCCCTAGCGCTACCTCGCCGCGTGATCATATACTATTTTCGCGACAACCTTTTTTTCCGGCACACAGCCCCCGTATGGATGCAAGATCTATTTATTATTCATGATCTATGGTTATAGGGTCACTGTTAGTACTGACCAAACCTTTTTAGGGTTTAGGAAAATGTTAGATTTGCTGATATTGTTTTTTAAACCTCTTCTTACACTTTTTGTACATTTCTAATACATATATATTTTATATTACATATAATTAGATTATAAATAACAAATAAAAAGTGGTGAAGTTAGATTTTGAATTCCTTTAGGACCTTCCAGTAAGTTGACATTGGAGAAAGGCCTACACAGAAATAGCGTACTTTAAATTAGTTCTAACAGATTTTACTTTCTCCACCCTATACGTAGTATATGGAGAAAGCATTGTTTTCGTAAAAATGTTCGAATTTGAATTTTCAGTTGAATTATCTGTTTTGGTGCTCCCAGAACCCCAAAAAATTGTTTACTGCAATTATCTGTGTTGGTGCTCCCTGAACCCAAAAATATTTTTAGTGGAATTTTTTGTTTTGGTGCTCCCTGAACCCAAAAAAGTGTTTTTAGAGTGGTGTCTGTCTGTATGTATACACGACCAGAGAGGACACTATTGGTCCGATTTTCATGAAATTTGGTATGTAGGTACTAAACCCTAATATCTCCAGGCGTTTTTTTCATTTTTTGGAATTTTTAATCTTTAAGGGTAATTACCCCTAAAAACCCATAAAAAACGACAAAAATGCAAATTTCTCAAAAACGGCTCTAACGATTTTGATCAAATTTTCAGTATTTAAGTATAGTGCTTAAGATGCCAAACAAAATGACACCACCCGCTATTATCAAAACTTTGACGTTTTATAACTATGGGAAAATATTTAAAAATAAACAAGTTTGTGTTGTCAATCTAGCATCGCGGCAGCGGCCGCACGGGGTAGCACCACAGTAGCGAGCACGGCCAGTAATTCAAAGGTCGCGCGATCGAATCCCGCCTGGGACAATAATTTTTTTATACGATTGACATAGGTAGAATATTATTTTTTTGTTTTGTTCTAAAAAGTAGTAAATAAAATGATTATAAACAATATTATTTTGACTACAGTAAGTTGGGAGAAAGTTTGTGTCAGTTAACTGATACCGTTTATTTTATTTGTTGTCTATTTATATGAACAAATAATATTATTTGAGAAATATGTTACTTAAGCTATTAAATATTTAAACATGATTACCTAAATTTTTCAAAACAGGATTACTTTCCAGAGATTTCTCTTCAGCTGAGTTTTCAGCCAGTGATGGAAATACCAAGTCAAAGCAAGTTCTAAGTAAAGTGGTCCTTGCCTCTGGTACTATACAAGGTGGCAATTTGCTGTCAATTTGTTAAAGAAAATTTGACAAAATAAAACAACAACATGAATATAATAATATAAGACATTTTCAATTGTAAAACTAATCAATTAAAAAATATATTTGTATATGTTTTGAGAGGACATTATGGAATCATACAATTTATTTCTAATACATTTCCCTAAAATTTTCAACAAATAAATGTTAAAATAATTTAGACCAATGTTGTTTCTTAAGAAAACTACAAGCCAGTCACAAAAATTGAAAACATCATTTTGCTGAACTAAGAAAGAGACACAGTTGCATTCATATTTTAATCTTAAGCTAAAAATCTTAAATATTAAAAAAGAAAACGTTTGATTATATACTAATTCAAATTAAAAACTTCTAAAAATCTGTTTCACCCAAATTGTTCAAGATATTTTAAAATTCAGGAAAAATACCTAAATTAGTGAAAATTAGAAAAGTGTATTACTTCTAAAAAAAAGTATTGTATAGATTTGATCCCACTTCCACTTAAGGGGGCGCTACCCTGTCCACCATATTGAATGTGATTCCCATAAGAGCAATGCTACAGAATAAGTCATTTTTTCCCGTTAATTCGTGGAATAAATTTAAAATTTTGGTTTCATTTTGAAGTACTGTCATATGCGCATGTTGATTGCCGAATACATTTTCAAAAACCGTGTTATTGTTTTCATAAACGTATGATATAAATAGTAAAAAATTGTAAACTTTATTAATTTTTTACTCAGTTGCAAAAAGAGATATTGCAAAAAACATTAGCAATCAACACTCACAATCTATTTGACTTAAAGAAAAAAAATACAGCTTTAGTTTTTTGACAAAAACAACACAAAAATATGCTTAATAGTGAAGGTATGTTTTGGTTATTTAACATTGAAATTGGTACCCAACTTCGCCGTTTTGAATGTAGAGAGCCGAGCCTTAAGGAATTGTTAGTATTCTTGTTGATTTGAGTAGTCTGGGTTGTTTGAGGGGGAGGTTTGGACATTCGAGAGTGTGAAAGAATAGTGTGTATGTTTATAATCAGTTTATTATTTATGAATTTATTTATTCTTATACTAGAGAGTTTCATTGTATAAGTTTATAGGTCATCAAAATTTCTTCAAATCAAAATATCTACTTCAAACAAAGGATACCTACAACGTGAAATCAGATATCCTACTCTACGTTCTAATTTATAACATTGTACAACCAAAGTAAGTATACAATTTAAGTTTAGTACTAAGCTGTAAATGTTTAAAAATATTTTTATTATGATTTTGTATTATTATTATTATTATTATTATTATTGTAACTTGGATGTTGTTTGTAATTCTATTTTAATATCAAGAGTTTTATTTATAATTTGATTTTTATTGAAAAGTTATTTAGTTTTTGTATAAATAATTGGCTTTTTTTTTAGTGTACAGTAAGTCTTATTTTTGTGTGCTTTATTTTGATTTTTATAAATATGCACTCCATTGTTTTTGAATGTGGAGATTAATTTAAATAACCAAAACTTCACCTCTAAGAAAGGCTATACATAAAATAATTGCACTAGTTCAAGATACCGGGGAAAAAGTAAAATATTCCCAAAAAGGATACATAATGGCTGCAGTTACTCTCAGAACGAGTGGCTCTGGAACTGATGAGTTCTGTATTTGAGATAACATGACACCTAAAAGTTGTCCTTTACATTTCAAGTTTTCTGAAAACTCATCTTTGTGACGATCTAGAGAATCTGCTATGTTTGCAAGTGTCAACAAAGTAGCTTCTCGAGACGCTGTATCCTGAAAATTATAAAATAAGTAACTCAGAATTAAAACTATCATTCAAAATGAAGTCATGAGTATACTGAATTTCT
>JAGFPH010000469.1:214894-229257 GCA_018207615.1 Philaenus spumarius
AATTAAAACTATCATTCAAAATGAAGTCATGAGTATACTGAATTTCTGAACTTCTTACAAATCTGCATTTACATGATGTATATACTCAATCTGATAATGATTGATTTAGTATCTATTACAGCTTTGCCTTATGAGGAGATTCTTTCTATTGCTTTATTAATAGTCTGAATTAAAATATTAACATTTATTTATAACTTATACAGTAAACTCAGAATCATCCGCGGAATCGACTGGCGGGGATACCGCAGATAATCGAATTTTGCGGATAACCCGCAAAATTGCTGATAGTGACTAAACAATAGCCAAAGGTACAGTAGAGCTCCGATTATCCGAAACATCGGTTAACCAAAAGATTCAAAATTCACGCCACACCAACAGTCAAATTTAGGTTAGTTTTGTTCTGTTTTTATCACAAGTCATTAAACCAAAAAGTTTACGTAGGGTACTGTAAGTGCAATCCCTACTTTATATGTACACTATGTACTTTACATAAACTTAAATTGAAGTATTATTTCTAGTCCAATAACGTGTTTAATTTGTATCCTACTACCCTCAACAAAGAACTAGACTTTTTTCCAGAAATGTTTGATTATTTGAACACCCCCTGCACCAATTGAGTCGGATAATCGGCGCTCAACTGTACTAAAAAACAACATGAAAGTGTTTTAAATCAGTTTATTGTACATTAAAAGAACGTACAGTAGAGCCTCCGACTAACCGAGGTAGTAAAAATCAAACAAAAAAAGTTCGGAAGGTCGGTTCGCGGTAGACGCATGAGTTAAAGTAACCGTGCAAAGTGAAATAAGCATATAGCGGCAAATATACTGTACTGTACTTATATTAGTCACATAATGTTTCGTCAGAAATGGTTCTGGTAAATAAAACGCACAGTTTTTAATCATTATTAAATACTGTACAATAGATTAATTCCAAACATCAATAGCATTAGGATTTTTTACGTTTTAAGGTATTTTGATCGGTACAAGTACTGTTTATTTTTCTAGAGAATAATATGTTTTCTAAATAAATAATTCGACCACGCAGCTGGACCGCTGACGTGAGTTGAGGAAATTTCTAAAATTAAGTTTATATGCCTATGTTTTAGGGTTTCAACCAACAATTTGGGAAATAGGTCTACTCACGAAGGCGTTGAACAGCTGTCTGTGTGTACGCAATATATTAATAGAATTTGTTTGCACCTAGTGGCCTTGCGAGTTTGCACTACTTGGCTTCGATTTTGGGGGAACCAAGCGAGCTATAAGGTTGCGTAAAAAAACAAAATGTGCAGAATAACATCCTACATTTATATTTTTAGAAATAACTCAAAAAAATTTTCATTCTCGTAGTAAAAATCTCAAAAAAATAGTTACTTCCGGACAAAAAACGTACTTCCGGTTGTTGGATTTTTTTGGTTAACGAACTCGTCCGAGGTACAAAGATAACCAACGCGTGTACCAAATTTGGACCAAATCGGACTTAAAATGCGGCCGCTAGATTGCGAGTACATATATACAGTACGATTTTTTTAACCGTGCCCTCGGCCACGATTGTACTAACCTGAATGATAACGTTAGAAATCGCTCTGTCTACTCTAGTTTTTTCCACGAAACGGAGCCGAGCGGCGTGAAACAGCGAAAACCGAGCTTCAATAACACTGTCATTTAATACACTTAGCAGCGATGTAAAATTATGAAACTTTCACGGATACGCAGATAAGAACCATACGATTCGTATGATGTAAAAGAAAATCAATTCCAAAACCTATTTCATATTTTAAAAATCAATATTACAACAATGTTCTTTAATAATGACATGAAATTTTCACACCGCTGGAAAGTTTTTTATTTGTTGGTCAGAGACAAAGTGTTCGCGAGAAAGTTTTAGATAAAGGTCCAAATTAAATATTTTATTTGAAACATTTTTTCGTTTGACTTACGGTTTGCTCGGTACGGATGTCTGGAGTTAGATTCCGGTGAAAACTTCCTGCCTACTCGGGAAGTAGGCCTACTTGGTGTCTGGCATTTACCTTAACCACACCACAGTATTATTATTCGAATACTCGAACAAGAGACAAGTAGTCTATGACTCATTCAAGTAGTTTTTATTTCAATAATTTTATTCGAATAATTATTCAATCATTTTTGTTTATTCGAAGTTTGTGGAACAGCCTTTACAATCCCTCCCCGCTACACCGCTAGCCCACCGAGAGCTAGCCGAACCGAGGGCACGGTTAAAAAAATCGTACTGTACATATATGAATTTTAATGACATCCCAAAACGTGTTCTGGGGACCATGATCGGTGCTCATTTGCTACTCCCGACCTTGGGTCTCACCATAAGGGCCACTGCAATAGCTCATTTTTCCTATGGAAATTCGCTAATAACATAATTTATTTATTTATAAGTAGTGAACTAAATAAACAATCAAACAAATGACTCGAATAAACAATAATATTAATCGGGTAGTCGGATACACTTAGTAGCGTAGTAAGAGTAGACAGACGTCTGAGATTATTTTTTATGCGATGGTGATGTCATCATTCCTACCTTGGCTTTTCTTGAACCTGCTTCCTGTTTCTGTCCGACCTTCTATTGTGTCTATCTTTTACCCTACCCGGCTTATCCCTTTCTCAAACATTTCCTTTAGTTTATGTGATTACAGTAGTTTGATTCAGTATCAAGTAAACCTTCGCTCTTAAAACATCGCGTGTATCATACTCATAACGCGTATCGTTTGTTTAGTTTTCAAGTGAGCGAGTTCCGTTAAACAGAAAACACTTATGGACTTCTTCAAAAAATATTTTTTACTGTAACATGTACTGTAGACTTTGTATGTCTTTTATCATTTTGTATTTGTATTTTATTTCCATTTGGCTGTTAGGTTTTTTCATTTGATAATATAGTAGATGGCTTTTTTCACATCTTTGAAAACGTTTTCATTGATTTCACCAGTTTACCGTACGTTTCCCTCTTGATTTTTGACAGAGTCCGTGTTATTCGAGTATTCGCTTATCCGAAGTACCCTCGGTCCACATTTTCTCAGATAACCGCAGCTCTACTGTACATGAAAAAAACTTAAACTATGTTATGTACATATTGTATTTGCAGGATTTTTTTTTTAGTTTTTTTTTTTTTAAATCGGTCAACCGCTTTTGTTTCGTGTTAAAGCACTTCTTCTTTATCTGTAACTGAAGTTTCTTTAACATCATTGTGTCACAAAGTGATGCATCGTCTTGTTCCTCGAAATTAACAAACACGCAGCACCGCCGCGCCGGTCGGGTCTAAAATTCCTCCAGCTTACAGCATGTGGGCCGAAATACTGTACACTATTGTAGTTCATTATTCTATTATTTATGATCACTTTTAACATGTTACAGAATTTAGAAAACTTATTTCTGTATTTTCGAGGTCATTTTTAAGTTTAAAAACTTGGTTTTGTGTATTTCTTTTTTATATATAAAATGTTTTACCATGGACGCCGCGGGTAATCGTGAGTTTACTGTACTGATATTAACACCTTACATAACTGATGTGTACTCCAAATTGTATTGCAGTGATTTATTTATTCTAAATTATAGCTATAAATAGTTATAATATATTTCATATATTAAAGTGGTTTTTGTTAGTTTATCAAAATTTGTTTGATTTTAATAGTTATTTAATTGAAACTGTAACTTTTTATAGAATTTTTATTTTTACAGTTTTAGTTATTAAGTCTATATGCATGAATTCAAAATCTAACTTCATCACTTTTTATTTGTTATTTATAAATATAATTATATGTAATATAATATACCTGGTGTCCCACGAAGAGATCCCTATTTTTGAATTTATATATTAGATGCACCGTACACTCTACAAACCTGAAACTCAACAGTCCTAACATACACATATGTAAAAGAAATACACCTGAGTATCAGTTAATTCTGACACATTAGGACAAAATGGCGGGATATCAAAGAAATAGTACCTTTTCGTTAAAATAGTTTTATTTGCTTAAGTGTTACAACATAATTATTGAATTTTAACGATGTTACTAAGCACTAAACAACGTTAGGGAATTAAAGATATAAGTAACTCATATTACTCATATTACAAAGCAGTGGTCCAAAACTGCTTTGGCCACGTTAGCATAATGCGGAGGAGTGCCATCCTGTAGGAAAAAAACGTCTTTCATCTCAGGCTGAGAAAGGTGAGGAACTATGTGATTGCTTAAAACTGATGCATACCTTTCTCCAGTCATTGTTTGTCGGGATATGTCATACGACAAAACACCATCCTTGGTAACAGCAGCCCAAACTGTTATACCTGTTGATTTTAATTTCTCTTCTTGTGAGATATGTGGATTTTTTGTGTTATAGTAATGACAATTATGCCCGTTTACAGTTCCTGTTCGATAAAATGTCGCTTCATCTGAAAACACGATTCCTTCATGCCATTTGCTATCTACGTCAGTCTTTTCAATTATTTTCGAACAAAATTCCAATCGTCTGTCAGGATCATCTTCAAGCAGTCCGTGAACTAAATGAGTTTTATAATGTTTGATTTTGTTCTTTTTGGCATACCTTTGGACAGATGACTTCGGTATCCCTGTAGCAGATTCCACCTTTCTTACTGAATTAGGCGTATTTGGAGATTCCATGAAAGCAGCACATACGATTTCTTCATTTTCTATGTTGGAGGATCTATGGTATTTTTTTTGTATTGACCCCGTTTCTAGTAGGATAGTCTTCCACTTACGAATAGATTTTCTTGACGGTGGAACTACACCTGGGTACCTTTCTCTAAAACTCCTTATTGCTTCATAATCATTTTCAAAGGCAATAGCCCAGGAACATTTCACTTTTTGCTCAGTTGAAAACGGCATGGTACATAAGACACTTTACAATGCAACTTAATAAACTTAATAACAAATGCCAATGTTTATTATCAAATATGTTCATTGTTGTGGATACACGCAGTCAGCTGATAGATTTAAAATAGTCTAAACAGCTGTAGCTGTTCCTATTCTAAATAAAAGTAGGTTTACCCTTAAAATACGATTGCTGATTTTTTTTTTCCGCCATTTTGTTTGGATCAGTCAGAATTAACTGATACTCAGGGGTATTTCTTTTACATATGTGTTAGTTACGACTGTAGAATTTCAAGTCTGTAGCGCGCTCTATACGTCTGTCATATCAATTCAAAAATAGGGACCTCTTCGTGGGACTCCCGGTATTTATATGTATTAGAATTATACAAAAAGTGTAAGTATGGGTTTACAAACAATACCAGCAAATCTAACATTTTAATAAAAAGGTTTGGTCAGCACTAACCTTAACCGAAGTCATTTGTCCAAGAAGCCACTGCATCAACCCATCCTCTAGTCTGGGTAGAAAATGCTTCGAGGGTGCTTGGGTGGCAACCGCAGCATAGCACCGCAACAATGTCACTCGTGCTCGTTCCATCTCACTGTCCATCCGGTTATCCTTCATCAATCCCAGCAAACGAGACGAGCGGCGATTAAGCTCGGTATGAATTAGAGCGTCCAGTCGAGATAGTACTAAATTCAAATGAACCCGTGAAAGAATTCCAACTGCTTGTGCACATGCCTGTAGACACAGTAAACTTTAAGATTTTAATCAAGCTTATCAATATTATGGCTTATTTGTAATGATAATAACGAAAATATAAAAAAGAAAGCACACTGTATTCAGTGATGTTGTATATGTTTGTACTACACAACCATCTCATTACTTTATTTACCTTGTACGTAAAAAAGTACACTCGAGTTTTTTAGTTTTTTTGCCAATCAAAATAAAACGACAGAATAGCAAAATAATGGAACATTTTCATTAAAACAATTTTACTTGCATATCATTACAAATTGGTGATTTGCAGATAACATGAAAATGTGTAAAACTTAATAAGTAAAGTAGAACAAAATAACAGTAATAAATTATAAATTTAGTTAATTATAAATTAAAAAAGAGTCATAAGCGCTTTTGAAAAATTGCCGAGGTATCAACAGTAGTTCCTCCTCAATCAGCTTATGTAACTCAACATCTGTTGATGCAGCGTAAGAATAAACTTTTTCTCTCAAAAAGCCCAACAGAAGAAAAGTGTGCAAACAGTCGAGTCTGGCAATCCAGTCTGTAGACCTATCCAAACTATCCAAATGTCAGATCTCGATCTAAAATTGCTTTGGCCACATTAACATTAAGAGGAGCAGCTCATCCTGCTGGGAAAAAGTCCCTCGCCCCCTCTGAGTAAGATGAGGAACTACATGATCAGTTAATATTGATGTGTATCTGTCTCCAGTCATTGTCTGATAGTATATACAGGATGATTTTTTTAAATGGGCCACCATTGGCATCTCAGAAACTATAAAAGTTACAACAATCTTTAAATGGGGGACCTTCCCTACTTTTTCCCTTACATTAAAAATACAATATTAACATTTCCAAAAACTCCGCCATTTTTACAATATGGCGGCCAACTTCATTTTTTCAAATGGAAACCCCTATTTTTTATGTTGAATTTCGATTGAGGACACAACTTTAAGACATTTTTATTCTTTTGTATTTTTTTATAAACCCAACCGTTTATGAGCTACAGCCTCTCAAAAATTTTCTATTTTATGTGATTTTTTAATTGGGCCACCATTGGGATCTCAGAAAGTATTAATTTTACAGCAAACTTTAAATGGGGAACCTTTCCTTGTTTTTTGGGAAATTAAAAAATATGTAGTTAAAATATTTCTAAATGGCCGCCGTTTTCCAATATGGCGGTCAACTTTGAAATTTCTTACAGAAATTGTTGAAAAAAGAGTTTCTGAAACTTTCAGCGCTCCTAGCGGCTAAACGGTTAAGTTTATCAAAAAAACACCAAGAATAAAAACATCTTAAAATTGCATGTTAAATCCAAATGCGTCATAAAAAATAGGGGCTTCCATATGAAATTTCAAAGTTGACCGCCATATTGGAAAATGGCGGCCATTTACAAATATTTTAACTACATATTTTTTAATTTCCCAAAAAACAAGGAAAGGTCCCCCATTTAAAGCTTGTTGTCACTTTTATATAGTTTCTGAGATGCCAATGGTGGTCCATTTAAAAAAAATCACCCTGTATACGGCAAAACTCCATCGTTGGTGTTCGCAGCCCAAACAATACCCTTTGATTTCAAGCCCTCTTTGTATAAGATATAAAATGGATTTTGCGTATTATAATAATAACAATTATATCTGCTTACAGATCCTGTTCGGTAAAATGTAGCTTCACCTGAGAATACAATTCCTCCATAAAACTCGGCATCTTAGTCAAACTTTTCTCAATTAATATATAACAAAATTCCGTCTGTCTGGGTCATGTTCCAGCAGTCCTTGTACTAAATCCTCTTATACAAATTTATTTAATTATCTTGACATACCTTTCAACTGACGACTTTGGTATCCCGGTAGCACATGCAACTTTTCTAAGCGAATCAGGCCTGTTTGGTGATTTCAATAAAGTTTGGTGATTTTTTGGGTTAGAAAATCTGTAGTTTTTTTTTTAATAGATCCAGTTTCTAGTAGTACAGTTTTTCATTTATGAATGTAGGTTTTCCATTTATCATTAGCTTGATGATGGTAGGTAGGTTCAACACTTTAAAGCTTCATATTCATTTTTAAAAGTAATAACCTAAGAACATTTAACTTTTTGTTCATGCACATTTGCAATGCACATTTTAATTGAATATCATTGAAGGAGGGAGTGGTCCTATCCAGAACATTAATGTTCTTTTTATTATTTCAACATTTTGTTTTGATTAGTCAAACACAAATTAAACTTGGGGGTACTTTTTTTATATATATGTGTGAAGTCTCAAGTTTTTAGAGTGCTTCACAAGTTCTGCATATCAATTCAAAAATAGCAACTTCTTCGTGAGACACTCATTATGAGGTTATAAATTAATTTGTTTAACCCTTCCCATGCTAAGCCTGATATAGTAGACTTCAAGCTAACGTTTATTTTATGTAAAATATAAAGAAGTTTCTTTTCATAAGTTTTTTAAACTGAAATAGAATTTGTAAAAGTAAAAAAGAATTTTAAAATATTCTTAGAACAAGGGTTTTAAAAGATTTATTTTATATATTAGCCTGTTTAAATAATAATAATACAAAATAAACTTCAAATATAATGTGACAGGTAACCACCACCTTATATAACAATAACCACTGGATCTATGTTGATAGTGGTTGTGCTAAATAATAACATGCATACTAACAATAGTTGACATCACAGTTTATAATTAAAGGAAGGGGGAGCCAGATTGAGGCTAAATGTTCAAGTCTAAATCAGTCTGTTAGTAACCTTGGTCTGGAGAAGGTTACTAACAGACTGATTTGAACTTGCCTTTGCCTTAGTTTAATTTAGTTGTAAGTCCGGACCAGCAGAGGAATAGATTGTTTTGCTTTGAATAAACATTTTAAAGTGAAACAGTCGTTCGTCACCTTATTGAGGAACCTTCTCATCCACGATCCATCCTGACAACGCACGTACGTCCGTAAGAGGACCGAAGGGAGCCGCACCATCGTCAGGGAAGTATTTATCTAAAGACTATTTTGTATGCAGATGACACCACGTTTTTAAACTGTGGTAATAGTGTTGAGCTCTTAAAGTTAGAACAGGACAAAGCATTAGGAAAAGCTTTGCATTGGTTCAAAGCAAACTCTCTTGTTGTAAACCAAAGTAAAACTGATAAACTTGTATTTTCACTGAACAGTTTAAGTAAAGATTCCACTGCCAAAACTGTAAAATTGTTAGGTATGCATTTGGATTGTCAGTTAAATTGGGAGCATCATGTAACAACTCTATGTAGCAAATTGTCTAGAGTTACCTATTTGATGCGCAAATTGAAAGCTTGTGTCAGTATGGACATACTGATTAATGTGTATTATGCATTTTGCCATTCACATTTGACGTACGGCATAACACTATGTGGTAACAACAGTGGTTCTAAGAAAGTTTTTGTGTGGCAAAAAAGAATCTTAAGAACTATAAAGAATATGGCAGAAAGAGATAGTTGTTTACCCATATTTAAAGAATTTAAAATAATGACACTACCCAGTTTATATATATATTATTGTTTACTAGATGTTAAGGCGAATTTAAAGAACTGTACTTTCAGGCAAAATATTCATAGTTACAATACTAGAAGGAAATATTGTATAGATGCAATGCATGTAAGACTTAAAAAAAACTGACAACAGTATTCTATGTATGAAAATAAAACTTTTTAATAAATTGCCTGAGGAGGCTTGGACAACTGGATTAGGGAATTTTAAATTAAGAGTCAGTAGTTGGCTCAAACTGAAAGCTTTTTATTCCATCCACGAGTATTTGATTTGTGACACTAGTTCATTAAGTTTTTAAATGTTCATTAAAATAGGTTGTCTTTTTGTAGTTGATTGTGGTTGTATATTTGTATTGATTTTGACTGTTTCTTATAGTAATTTTATTTTATTGTTATATTGATGTCAGTTGAAAAAAGTGATGTGTTGGAAATTTTTCTTCAAATTTTGCTCATTTTGTTAAATAATGTTGACACTGTCTATTGCCATAAAAAATGTGCTTAATGACAATAAAAGATTTTGAATTTTGAATTTTAAAGCGCTATAGCGATGTCAGTTACAGAGGCCAGGTACCAACAATCAATAATAAATAAATAATATTATTGATCGTCCATAACAAATGCTTAAAACCTTTGAATGGGACCATCTAGTTTACCGATATTGTACACTTTCAAACCTTAACATATCAAGTTGCTTTATATTTTTTAAATTCCTGTTATTAGTGACTTGAAGTTTAATTATTTTACTTATATTTTTAATCTGATCTTTACATCAACATTAACTCTATCCTTATAATAATACCATTCAGCAGAGTTTTGATATAACCTCTTCCCTTGCAAATTCCAGTTCTATTTTACTAGTATCATACATTAATCCAGGTATAATGTTACAATCAATCATACCAACCTTACTATCAATAAGTGAGTACGATCGAATAGGTGTTAACATAACATCCAGATGTGAAGATACGATCTGTCTATCGGTCAGATTACAATCAGCTAAAGCTAAAGCTTTCAACGACGATGATCGCTCATCAGAAGCTGCAGGAGAATAGATAGGCAACTGAGCACATATTTGTGTTGCCACTGATACTATCCAATCTTCATCACCAACTGTCTGTAATGATGAGGCGACGAACTCCAGCAACAATGCCTCCCATTCGCTCTCCGACCATTCTGACACTGTGTAGAAAATTTATTTTTATGAATTAATCATATCTCTTACTAACTTGCCAATGCTTACACAGAACGTGTGCACATACTAAAAAAATACAAGAACAAGATTACCATTGGGCTAATGCTAACAGTTAATATTACAGTTTGATTCAGCTTTCATTGGTATAATAAAATTAATTTTTGGACAAGGCAGATAAATTAGATAATTTAACTTTAGAAAAATCTCTTCTTTGTGTTATTCCTCTTTCTCAATATGTTTGTATAAGTTTCAGATCTATTTTGTATTATTGAGCATTCCTTAAATTAAATTGTAAACAGTTAAGATTTTCATTTCATTTAGTTTATATTATTTTCAATAATAAAATATCAAAGAACAAACTTTTACAGATGATAAAATATTTTTTCCAAGAACAGTTAAAATATGTTTGTTACAATGTTTATACAAGTTGTATAATCAAATTACAGCTTATAGATTAACTAGAGATGAGAAAGTCTTTGTTTCACAAAACAAGTTTTTGACATAAGTTTCAATAAAACTATTACCATTTACAACAAAATATTTATAGAAATAGGAATTTAATCCTAATAAAAATAAGATCCTATTGAATATCCTCCAATATAAGACATATTGGATTTTTTAAATTGTGTGCGACTGCCAAAACAAGTTTCACTCGTCTAGTGATTAATTTTCTAGTAAAACTGAAAATCCTTTTCACTCAATACTCAGTAAGATGTTAATAACTTCTTGGTTTGTTTATTCAATAAATCATATTTTTTTGTTTTGTTTATTGATAAGAAATTTGTGAATAAAAACATTATATCTAAACATACAGATGTATATTACATTATTTTAATTTTTAGATGAATATTATATGGAGGGGTTTGTTAGTTTGTCAACCTCATGGGGGCATATGAATGATTTTATCATAGAAAAGGATTTCATAATTTTTTAAAGCAGACAATAGGTAGTAAGTTTAACAAATATAAAATATTTTCTTATACGCAGACATAGTAAAATAATTTTATATGTGCATTTTTAAAAGTAAAAATGACAATAAAGTCCACAGTTTTAATAGAGAAGATGTAATTATTACTATGCAAGTTGACAACAGTAGCTATGCGCCTTGATGACGGTTACTATGTGCCTTGACAACGGTTGCTATGCGAGTTGGTAGTGAAAATGTATAAAAGTGAATGGTTGTCCTTGTAGAGTTAGTTAGCACCAGGACTCAAAAGAAGTAAGATGTATAGTGAGTGCATGCCGCCTAGTTAGTTCATCACAGGAATTCAAAACATATAGATGTATTATTTGAAACTCTCAATATGATGTTATAAAAGTTGTTCTTTTACAAGATTTACGAGGGCCGTCCAGAAAGTAAAGAACGTTTTAGCATGGTTAAATAAAAACAAAAGATATCAACACCAAACTTTATTTACACAGCCACAGTACCTTATTCTACTTTTCTACGTAATCGCCATTGTTGTCGAGACACTTGTTGTAACGTGGGACCAGTTTCTCTATTCCGATGTTATACTCATCAGCCGCGAAAGATTTGAGCCATATTATCACTGCTTCTTTAAGTTCATCGTCATTTCCAAACTGTTTTCCACCCAAAAATTGCTTCAACTTTGGAAACAGATGAAAATCACTAGGTGCTAGGTCAGGGCTGTAGGGAGGATGACTAAAGATTTCCCACTTCAGACTTTGGAGTTCTAACCGCGTTCATGCCGAGGCATGAGGCCGGGCATTGTCGTGAATGAAAAAAACTTTAGCCGACAGCATTCCACGCCTCTTGTTTTGGATGGCGCGACGAAGTCGTTGAAGAGTCTCACAGTAGGATTCTGAGTTTATTGTTGCCTCTCGTGGAATGAAATCCACATGGATTAATCCCTTTCGGTCCCAAAAAACCGTTGCCATGACTTTGCGAGTCTGCAACAATGGTTTTCCCTTTTTGGGTTTTAAGGGCGAATTTGTGTGATGCCACTCCATTGACTGACGCTTACTTTCTGGAGTCTTATACGAAACCCATGTTTCATCTCTCGTAACAATACGATCAAGAAATTGGTCTCCATCTTTGTCATATTGAGTCAAAAATTCAAGGGCTGCCCCCATGTGTTTCGCCTTATGGTCGTCCGTCAAAATCTTAGGCACCCACCGAGCACACACTTTCTTGTAACCAAGATGATCTGCCACTATCTCATGTAGGAGTGATCGTGAAATTTGTGGAAAAGAGTCATGTAAAGTCGTCAAAGTGAAACGTCGATTTTCCTGAATTGTTTCTTCAACTTTTTTCTTCAGTTCATCCGTGACTAGTGATGGCCTCCCGCTCCGATCTTCATCATGCACGTTAGTTCTTCCTTGGTTAAACATGATACACCACTTTCTTACTGATGACTCATTCATCGCATCTTCACCATACACAGCTTTAATTTGCCTATAAATTTCAATGGGCTTAACTTTTTGAGCATTCAAAAAGTGGATTACACTCCGTACTTCACATTTGGCGGGATTTTCGATTAGAGCCGTCATTTTAAAACGCTGCGAAAACCAGTAGCGTGACCACACAGCAACGAGACTCACCCCACACTGAAGAGAAAGGAAGGGGCAAGCGGCCGCGCATGTAATCGCAGTAGTGGGGGATCTGTGCCGCACGCGATGCGCATTCGTTCTTTACTTTCTGGACGGGATAAGTACAATAATTTTTATGTGAGATTAGTATCGTAATGTGTCAACAATTTCTTCGTAAACATTACTGCGAGTTTTAAAGTTTCTGATTCGGTCAAGCACCAATTAATCCATTCTATGTGAGCAATATTAGCACGGACAGGTTCCGATTTTTACTACGATGATAAATGAATAAATCTTAAAAAGAACTGTGTGAATCTTGACTAACAACATAATTGAAACACTGAGTCTTCCAAGTGAACTATTGCATCAAAACAGAACTGCAAACCTTTAACATCGACTGGTGATGAACTAGTCAGCTGTTGAACGACAAATCAATGGTACCATTGGACTTATAATGGCGTAAAGTTTAATTATTTAATGTTTGTATTTTTTAAATTTTAATTTGACTCATTTTTTTTATTATTGTTTATTTATAATCATTGTATGTTGTTTTCTCAAATTTTGAATAATTCTTAATTGTCTGCATTTTATTTGATTTAAACTTACATATTTTTGAATAACTTATGGTTGGAATTTTTATTTTCTCTGATGTCTTGTTACATAATTATGTTTAATTAAACAACTAAAATTAGCCACCATGTCTGTCTGATCTTAATTGATATCCTCAGTTCATAGTTCAAATTCTTTCACAGTAATCGGACCCAAAATGTATAAGTCAAGTAAAAAGTGATTTTAAATAGAAGTAAATTAAAGTATAATGAACATAATGAATTCATTTTCAGTATCCAGGTCACTGATTTATTAAAAATAAATCAGTTGCCGGCCGGTCGCCAGAAGGTGTACACCTAAACGTGAAATGTGCTATGTGTGTTTTGTGTAATTTAATTTTAATGTATGACGACCTCGATTGAGTAATTTTGTGTCTGATGATGGGATAAAAGTCCTGAAACGCGTCACTAACGAACATAAAGAAGAGGTCACGTGACGGAAGAAAAGAAGGTAAGAAACTTTATTTTTATAATGAACAACTTTAATCAAATAAATTCCTATCTACATGATTTTTAAACTAATTATTTTTTATATTTTATTACTTTTTAATTAAGAAAATTTTAAAATAAATTTTAATTTTATTTATTTATTTTATGTATGTAATCCATAAGGTTATACCATCACCTTACACAAGAAATAAAACAGTTCTTTTTGTAAACCGGTATTTTCAAAGATTCAGTCAAATTAATACTTTGGACTGGGTGGATTCCCAATTAGTTCAAATTATCAATATTCTTCCAGTTATTGCTCATAAAGTGCTCTTGAAATCGTTATTGATGGAAAACTAGGTCCATTAAAATGCATTCTGTAACACTAGAGCACCAAATTATTATGCTTATTTTTGTAGTTATTGACTACAGTTAGCACAAAGTTAATCTTGTAAATCAATACTTGGCTTATGCCAACAGAACAGTGA
>JAGFPH010000469.1:239257-269518 GCA_018207615.1 Philaenus spumarius
GAGTAAACAGCTGATTACTGAACCAAGACTAAACATATTTAATTATTTTTTGGAATATGGCGCTCACATTGCCTTAACGTATTTAGTATAGGCCTAGAGTATGTTGTTTTTACTTCAACAGATGGCGTTGTTCACAAAAACGTAACTTAAAAGTTAGAACTACAAATAATTGTTTTAAGTTTGAAATCAGCTGATAATGGAAATATTATAGCAAGCAGCTGATTACTGTTGTTATCATAGTCAATACAAATATTTAATGCAGCTCACATTTTAATTAAATATTTAGTTTATTTTTTTGTTTTTATGTTCAATAGATGCTGCTGTTTTTCAAAAAGTTTATAAAAACATGCTTGTATTCGAATGTAATGTGTTAAAATTCCAACGTTGTCTGTGAAGAACTTTCGGAGGTTTGCGATTTTGAACAAACATTTACATTTTTATTTTTATAGATTATAATGAATTATCATATGTTATCTATATGAATGCAATTAATATCACCTACTGTTGGGGATATTTTTAATGAAAAAAAGTTTGTTCTAGAGAAATTTTGTATGCTAAAACATATTCTGCACCCTTGCCTGTGAAAAATACATCGTAAACATAAGTTTTAAAACATAACATAAATTTACTTGGACAAAATCTGATTTGATCTAATAACATTTTTAAAATGCAAATCTTATTCTTCAAACCACAAAAATATTTAAGTTTTTTTAAATCTTATAAAGCTTATTAATAACATGGTTAAAAAAGTCACCTAGGCAAGAAGTATCCAAATATTATTCAATTATTTCTTTATAAACATTGAACAATTATTATGGATTTAATAATTTTAAATAAGGAAAGCATTTACTAATGGACATTAAGTCTGTGAGTGTTCAGTTAGTAGGTTTTAGTAGGCAATTATTGTAGACCACTGAAGCAACATTTTTGTTGGGTATTCTAAGGCCAGCCGCACACTTATCCAGCAAAACTGTTTTAAGCAAAAACGTTTTTGTTTAAACTTGCTCGAACATTTTATTTCCTATGTGTAAGACAGGAATACCGTACACTCATCTAGCAGGAATACAAAATGCTGTACAGCAGGTTTGAGCACGATGAAGCAAAATGAAAAAAACGCTGTACAGCACGTTTATTAAACACATTTAAGCGTGATCGAGCAAGAAGCAAAAACGCTTTGAAGCGTAATCCAGCACGTTTAAGCAAAACTGGCAGTGCTCGTCTCACAAACAACGGCCATTGCTGGAAGGCGAAACATTTGATGTTGCGCTTGCGCGTACTGTTTGTATCGTCAATATTAAATCTAAATTTATCAAACAGTTATTTATAAACACTAGTAAGCCCCCGTCATAGGCTAATTAATTAGATACACATCAGAAATACATAATTTAAAAAACGTATTATTTAAAAACAACATTAAGGCCTATTTATCTAGGCCTACTTAACTATGCTGACGGGGATTTTTAACTCGGTAAATGTATACAATAATAAGGATTATAAAACTAGGCCTATTTGTTAAACATTTTTATTTGCATACGTTATTATATAATATATTTAAAGAAAGATAAAAGTACTATCTTTTAATTGCTTTTTATTTCATATTGATAGATCAAATGATTTAGAAGTTATTAATATTACAAGACTTATATTTTTATTAAAGTTGTAAACATAACCCCAAAGGTATAATTTCAGTTCTGAATTGTTTTCAATAAAAACAAAAAATTGCTTCAAGCTAAAACGTTTTTGCTTAAAGCAGCTTTGCTGTATAAGTGTGCGGCCGGCCTAAGAGGATCTAATTTACTTGATAAACCCACATATATTTTCAAAAAATATTGTTTAGCAGATAAAACAGTGTAACACACACACAGTTTTTTATTCAAATAACAATATCCTTACTTCATATGGATAGTTAAATTTATCAAGTAATACATGTACATAACCAATACCAATACATATTACCCATTAGGGCAGAGTGATACATAAACTGAATGTAGGCTATATATAATTGAATTCATTTATAGATATTAATTTAATTTTACTTTAATCCATTATGAATGTTATTAGTTTATTTAGTAATAAAGCATTATTCCAATGTAGGCAAGGAATGACTGAACGATTATGATCAATTTAAGTCACCTTTATGCCATAAAACACAACTTTGGTTCATAAGGGCAGTTTACGCATTCATACAAACGTAAATAATTTCATAGTTCACAAAACTTACAGTAGAGTGTAGACTGTTGCTCATAACAAGTGTTTAGATGAAACAAAGCATATAAAATAAGGTTGAAGTTGTTTCTATTGTTACTGAACAGTACCTAGCAACCACTTTTGTTGTTGGATTTTTTCCTTTTGTTTAATGTCTTTACTCTAAGAGGCCAAAATATTATAACAAGAGGGTACCTCCTACTTAAGCTTGAGAGTTTTAAAGCGAACCAGTCTGTGAAGATGTATGAACATTGTGAGCTTGCAGACAAAAGTATAAGTATTATCTCTTACGATTTAGTTTGGTGTAAGTACTTTCATTACTTAAAAAAAGTGGAACTATAAAAAACCAATGCAATCGTTCTTTGTTATATCGAGTATAATTTACATAAAGACACATCAACTGGAAAGGGCTACAATTTGTTTCTTAAATTAGAAGAAATAAATGCAAAACTATATTTAACCCTTGAACGGAAAGCATTAGTAAATTGTACGACTACCCTCAGTGTTTTAGTTAAAACTACCAGGTTTTGGGGTTGACGGTACTGTTCTTCCAGGAATTCCCAAACTGTTGGTAGTCGAGGTCAATGTCATATTTATAGTCGAGCTGAGTGGTTTATTCTTTTCGTGTGAGGCAGGTATTCATAATTTTTACTAATGTTTTCCATTTGAGTGACTTTTTAGTTTTTTCAATTTTGCTGACCTTGTTTTTTATATTATAGTGTTTAGGTTTGTAAAAATAGTGTACTTGTAAATAGTTTTGTAAATATACGTTGAGAATGACTCTTTATTCATCTGAAAACGACCGCCTGCAACCCTACTGCAATGAGCACCGTGGTCAAATGTACCACAATTGTGCCGCTGGAATCTAACCACAGAACTTTACAGTATGATAATAAATGAACTTAAAAATAATATTATATGAAATTTAACCTATTTTACTTTATCGTTTGGTTGCAAGTCTGCTTAATAGTTTTTGTTTGTTTTTATTTTCTTTATTAACAAATTTTCATTAAAAAAATAAGAAGTTTAAATTTAAATACAGTAGAGCGTCGATAATCCGGATTAATTGTGACCGGACCCTGTCCGGATTATCAGAAAGTCCGGATTTTCGAAGAAAAAAAATCGTTTAAGTTCATATCAAAAATAAAACTTGATAAAACTGTTAATAATTCACTTTAGTGGTTAAATAATGAAGCAGATAAATAAAACCATTAATAATATGAAATTATAATGTATTTAAATGATAGAATATACATACTGTAATGTACAATACAGTACATATGTACTTACAGAATATTAAACAGTTCATACATTGCTAGAGCTTTAAAAAAGGTCTGTTATTGATTTTTGAACTACAGAAGTGGTTCGCTTTAGTAAGTAACACAAACGATTGGCGATAGAAGTTAAAGTACAATTTAATAAGCACAGAAAACAATACAGTGCAAGTGTAGTAACAGCGTGTAGTCAAGAGACGCAACTAACGAAGAAATCACAGGAAGCGGCAGGTGTTCAGGTACATAGTCAGACTTGTTGTTTACCCCACCCTCCTCCCCTACTATGAGCAGAATACCCTTGCATTGTTTTGTGGCAGTAAGATGACCTTGCCCAGTCTGTCGCATCAATGCTTTTGTTTGACAAAAATGTTTATGTTTGTACAGTATTAACATCAACTTGTTTTCTTTTCTTTTTTTTTTTCGCCGGAATTGAATCCGGATTATCGACGGTCCGGATTTTTGACGTCCGGATTATCGACGCTCTACTGTACCTTTAAACGTACTAAAACAATTTTTTAATTAAAAAATATTATTATTATTGCTAAGTTGAAAATAAAGTCCATTTTCTACTTGTGAACTATTTTTTAAATTATTCCTAATCTGAATAACATATTTATTTTAGTTGTAAAATTTACTAATGCTTTCTATTAATGCGTCTTTTTGGTAGTTTCCATTCTAGGGTTAATTCTTTTTTTTTTCTTGAGATTCAGGTATACTTTTGTTGCTAAGATATGGATTTTATATAGCCTAAATTTATGTTTTCGTCTATTTTTTGACAGTACATATAACAGGCATTGGGTTTTTAATTTTTATCTATGACTAATATGGGTGAGTTAGTTGTCTATTATACACCATTCTCTTCGTAGAGAAATTTTCTACAAAGAAATATATGTTTGAAGGCACATCGTACAAGTTCTTCATAGAAATTTCCGTTTTCAAAAAGCACATTTCTGTTCACTTTCTGGTCTTGCCATCATGTTAAGCCTAACGTCTTGTGTATGCATTTTATAAGGTGTGTGCGTGTGTATTTGGTGAATTATTGTTTGAGTTATAATTATTGTGAATTAGTGAAGTGAAGAAATGTATTTAATTATATTGCAATTAAAAGGAGTTGCAATATAATTACATATAGACCGAGGCCTATTTCTTTTGTTTGTAAACAAAAGCCCTATTCTAAACGTATCCTATTTCAGGATTACCACAGTGCTATACAATATGTCTGTACATTTTATAAAACTATTTCATTATACATTATTCTAAACAAGAAAATATATGATAGTGTTCACTTTTCTTGAATACGACATATTCTGTAATTTTAAATATGTAGGCTATAGGTCATTTTTTCCAAATTGCTCATTTTTATTATTTGACCACAAATTTTTAGGTAAAAATTGTTTTTACTGTTTCATTGTAAAGAACATTTTTTAAATTTTATATATTTTGGATTTATAATAAAATTTTTTTCGTATTTTTCCAAAAGCCCTACTTTTAAAACTTTTGTTTACCAATTCAGTTTTTTTTAAATTTTATTTGAAACCCAAAAAATGGTAGGAAAAATTTTAAAATAGTAGTTTACGCAACGATTGTATTATGAAGGCCTTTAAGCCACGAGTGAGATGTAAGTTGGAACACGAGCGAAGCGAGTGTTCTAAATATCTCACGAGTGGCTTAAAGGCTGAATACAATCGTTGCGTACACTACTTTATCTACGACCAAAAATATACAGGCTATTTGATGTTTGATGTTGATTGTAGATTTAATCATTGAATAAATAGACCAAAGCGAACTAGGTTTCTTATCTTGGGCCAATTCCTCAAAATACGCAATGAAAACATTCTCGGAAAACGAACTAACACCATTTCTAGTTTTCCACTCCATAAACTGGTTATAAACCTTTTCATAACGAAATTTAGATTTTTCTGGCAACAAATTGTTCAGAGCAAAATTTGCTTTTGTATTAATTTCCTCTGGAGTTAAACAAAATTCATCACTATCACTCATGTTTGCGGAATGCGTCAACTCACGTTTGAGGTTAGTTACAATAACACACTAACATCCGGAACGTATGGGTACAATCAGCTGATGTACGAATAGCGTTATTTTTATTACAACTCTACTTCCGTCAAATGACGAGCTCTCATTGGTCTAGAGCCTATTATGTAAAGTGACTCCTGTTAGGTAATGATATCATTACCTAATCTGGTTGGCTTTTGGTTTGTAATGTACCTCTTTCTGATGTTACTTGTAATAGCGTTATTGGTGTTTATTGCAATGGTCGTAGATAAAAATTTTATCTACATAACAATGTTCTCTATACTTTCCTGAACAATAAAATATATAATAGTGTATACTATACTCAAACAGGTTACATTCTATAGATGTGATAATATGTACAAGTAGTTGACACGTAGAGATAAATCAGACAGTAACTAGGCTGACACATCTAGACTTAACTTTTAAGATTTTTTTAAACCCAATCGTAAAAGGACTGTTTTATTGTGAATTTAAAAAAAAATCTAATTGGCTAGACCAGGTAAAATGCCTCAATAATAATCATAAAATTTTATGCTATGTTATGCTAGAAAACTACACAAAATAGGTGTTATCATTAAAAAAAAGTGGCTGTGGCTGATGTATTTGATATGGTTGTGATGTGTTTCAAAATTTGCTTACTTCGATTAACCCGCCATCGGTCAACCTGTTAGATTTACCCTAACGAAAAAATATGTTATACAGAAAACTTTTGTCCGGTTAACCTGAAATTCCTCTACTTTTATCAATGCCTGAACGACTATCTAAGGGAAGTAATTTTGGCTCTCCCTACATATTTTTTTTTTTTTTTTTTAATAAAATATATAAATTTTAATTCATTTATTCTAAAACTTAATAAAATGTATAAAAACATATATTCTGTAAAGTTAAAAAAATATGGTAATAATTATCTTTACTAAACTATAAGGGGGGGGAACACATAACACGTGTTAGATTCCTCCTATACGGTTGACCGTTCGCAAGATTGAAGTTAGGAGGGTTAATAAAGACTGATGTTTCTTATATAGTAAAGAGATCCCCATGGCAGATCTTTAATTGATGACTCTAAATAAAAGTGTGTGTTACTGTTTTACTAAAAAAAAACTTAGCCAATATAACTGTTATTATCAAGTATCGGTATCACATCAGCTCTTCAAAACTGCACACAATAACATTATCATTAACTAGAAACGTAATATAAATACACTTTAAAACAGTAATGTTCTACTATAGTATAATATATGTAATTAATAAATACATACCTTCTAAATAAGTAATTAGCTGAGGAACTTTATGTGACCAGAGTTTGTCCAACTTTGGGTTAATTTCTGGAGCAAAATTCTTAAGAAAATTGAGTAGATGGGGTCCACGATTGTTATTCAAAGGACTACCAAGAAGACCCAAACACCTAGCTAGTATTGCCTGAGTTGGTGGTACTCCGAATCCATTTTCTAGAAATATTATTTTAATTAAATTGTATGTTGCAACTAAAAAATATTTTGAATTTTAATTGAAAAAGAGCATGTAGGATAAACACATTTTTAATGATTAGCTTTTTATTAATAAAAAAAAAGAATCAAACTCCTTAAATGCCGCTCATTAATCAACTGGTCAAATATATTTTACTAATTAAATAGTTTAACCCTGATCATCTTAGCATGATATTTCAAATAATAATCAATCTGCCCCTGGACGCTCCGCTTCCCAACTCCGCCTTGGCCTTCGGCCTCAGTTGGCTGCTTCGCTTCGCTCGCAGTTGAAAAATTCACTAAAGAATCTCGTTAATCTTTGGCTCGTTTGTACATAGGTTTGTAAAATTAAGAAACCAGGCTTAAATATATTAACAGTAATTACAAGATTAATTATAACCTGAAATACATGCTTTAGAAACGTGAGAGGCTTTCATTACGATTTTAGTCCTAGTTCTACTATCTTCTGTCAACTAATTGAAACCAGGCCTAAATATACAGTACAGTCTCGCTAATCCGGTCTCCGATAATCCGCACTTCCGGCTAATCCGGACGGCCCTAAAAAAAAACTAGAAATTGCAGTATTTTACTGGGTACAGTACACGCAAATGTTGTTTGCCGAGAGCGAAAATAGTTAAGGGTTCATTTTGTTTTTGGCTATTTTTAGCGTGAAGAGAAAGCTCAGCCGAGGATAGAAAGGGTCTGCCAATTATCTTTTGTCCCAAAGTATTTCAAGGAAGTGACTCACTTCACCAGCTCGCCGCACTATACCTGACTGCAGACTGCCTGTCTAACTACCTGTCGAATCAACAGTCCCTTTTTTATTTGTTTCTCGTTAAACGTCTGGAGTGAAATTTTCAGTGCGCCCTATTTATTTACACTGTTGTTTCAATAGCTGAAAATGCTCAAAAATCTTTGAAATTTGACAAACTTACAGTTTAATAGTGTGGGACGCTAATGGTGTGTTCAAAATTTTAAAATAAAAATGGTTTGCACTTTAAAAATCGAATAAAGTCCAAACTTTTTTATACTTTTTAATTCGTGACATCAAAAAGTTGCATTGCGAGAAAATATTTTGTTTTTAGGGCAGGTGCGTCATGCAAGCGAAAGAAATGTAGCTGAAAAGCTAAATTTTCTAAAAAGTATTTTTTTAAAAAATAGGCTATTGTAGTTTCTATCATACAACAGTTAGAACACGAGCTTCGTTTAGCGGGTAATGTGGCAACATGTACGGGCGGCCGGCCTTCGGCTCGCGACTTGCATCCGTCATATTGTGTGAGTATTTGACTCTAAAACTAGCTTCACTCTTGCGTTCGACTTGACTAGTCTATTTAATTCTGTGGTCGCTGATATTTACTGTATACTGTATTACCAAAACACCAGTTTTAATACGTTTTCTCACTAAAAACACAAACGGTATACATTTCATGCGTTTTTTAGGCTTTTTCCGTCAAATTTATATTCAGATGTAGAAAATGGGAAAAGAGAATTAGGCAAAAATAATATTTATATGAGTAGTTACGGAGATTATGTAAATTGTATGAAGATAATTCATCAAAATGCTCAATTTGCAACAAACAAAATTGATATTTTTAACCTGTTTTGCCATGAACACTTACCTGATGTTTTAGTAGTAACTGAGCATGCTTTTCCAGATTATGCCATTAATTGTTTTTGTATTGAAGGTTACTCTATTGTGAACAGCTATAGTAGAACTATTCAAAAAGGTGGGGGCGTGGCTCTATTTACTAAGCTTGGTGTTATCTGTGAGCCTTTTACAAGCTTTGATTCTCTCTGTTTTGAGGGGCATTTTGAGCTGTCTGGTTGTAAAGTTGAAATGATGGAAGATTCTTTTATTGTTTTGGGATTATATAGACCTCCTAAAGGAAATGTAAGTGTTTTTTTAAATAAGTTGAGTTATGTTCTGCAGTATCTATTTGATAAAAATTTGTATTTTATTTTAAGTGGAGATATTAATATTAATGTTCTGGGAGACCAAAAAAGTAAATATGAATTACAAGATGTTTTGAATGTTTTTGGTTTGGAATGGTTGTTGAGCTCGCCTACTCGGGTGACAGGATCCTCGGCTACCTGTATAGACAATGTAATTTCAAATATTCTAAAAAATAGGATTAATGTGAGTAACATCCAGTCGGAAATCTCTGATCATTTTGCACAGGTGATTAGAGTCGAGGGGGTGTCTCCCAAAGCGTCCACACCGCAGAATAGGATGGTTAGGGATTTGAGACCGGAAAATATAAAAGAACTAAGACACTATTTACAAAATGAGAAATGGAATTTTTTTTAATGTAATGGTAAAAATACCAATAAAAACTTTGAAAAATTTAATAATATTTTTATGCACCATTTGAATGTAGCTTGTCCTCTGACAAGAATGAATAAAAGTAAACATACCTCTAAGTTTTCTAGATGGATAACTCAAGGTATTTTAGTGTCAAAAAACAAGCTAAGCTGTTTGCATTATATGTCTAAATTTAACTTTGATAACACTTTTATAGAGTATTATAAAAGGTACAAAAATATATATAAGAGTGTCATCAAAAAGGCTAAAGCTTATGATATTAATAAGCGAATTTTTAACTCTACAAATATCTCTAAGGCATCCTGGATTGAAATTAATAAACTAAGAACAAATGTAGCAGTAAACTCAGGGATAGAACTTAATGTGGATGGAGTTGTACACTCAGATCCTATGAGTGTAGCCAATATGTTTAATAGTTTTTTTAGTACAGTAGCAGCTCGCAATGGGAACATACGGTCTGACTTGAGTCATATGGGACGGGTCGAGTCGTCTATGATGCTGTCGCCTGTGTCGGGGGAAGAGATTGTTAAAGTTATAAATAATTTCAAAAATAAAAAGTCTACAGACATTTATAGTGTTTCAGTATGGCTCTTAAAACAGTGCTCTTTGGAACTGGTGGAGCCATTGACTTATTTGGTGAATTTGTCTTTTTCTGAGGGTGTATTTCCTGATAGTCTGAAGTGTGGCAGAATTGTTCCCTTATTTAAAAAGGGAAACAAAAATTGTATTAACAATTTTAGACCAGTAACACTCTTGCCTATTTTTAGTAAAATTTTTGAAAAACTTTTTTTAACTAGATTGGTTTCCTTCCTATCTAAATTTGATTTATTTCCAAAATCACAATATGGTTTTCAGAGTGGTAAGTCCACCATTGATGCGATGGACAGTTTGGTTGATTTTGTGGTAAATGGTCTAGAGAATAATAAAAAAGTTATGAATATCTTTCTAGACTTGTCAAAGGCTTTTGACTGTGTGGATTTCCAAACGTTATTTACCAAATTAGAAAGATCTGGAATAAGAGGATTGCCACTTTCTTGGATTAGATCCTTTATATGTGGTAGGACTCAAAGAGTCCAGGTGGCAGAGATGTTGTCAAATGAGGTGCAGGTTGAGTTTGGTGTCCCTCAAGGATCTATACTTGGACCTGTCTTGTTCATTCTGTATATTAGGGATCTGTCATCATTACTGAGTACTGACCATTTTGTGCAGTATGCTGATGATACAACAGTCATGGTGCAGGCTGAATCCCTTTCCTTTTTGGAGCAAATCGCTTTTGTAAGTGTCAACGAAACAAGCCAGTACTTTTCGGGAAGTAATTTGCTCACAAATCCAGAGAAAACTGTATCTTTATTTTATAGTTTAAAGCATAGTGATAATCAGTTAACTCCCACTATTATGTTGGGAGATGATGTCATAAAAGAGGTAAAAAGCACCAAATTCTTAGGTTTGGTTATAGACAGTCATCTTACGTGGAAGGAACATGTAGATGCGGTTTGTAAGAAAGTCAGTGCTGGTATTTTTGCTTTAAAGAATATTAAGAACTATTGCACCAAACAAACACTTATTATGTCCTACTATGGACTTATTTATCCTCATTTAAAATATGGAGTTATCTTTTGGGGTGACTCTTCGGTGAATGAGGTTAGTAGAGTGTTACGTCTACAGAAAAGAGCATTAAGAACTATATTAGGTCTAAACAGAATGGCATCCTGTAGAGAAGCGTTTAAGGAATTAGGCATCTTAACTTTTCCATGCGTATATATTTTTGAAACTATAATCCACTGTTGGAAAAAAGGGGAAACATTGCGCAACATGGACGTTCATAGTTATGACACAAGAAGTTCTAACTTTTTAAGACATCAGCCTCATAGGTTAAGTATTGTGAGAAAACTTCCTTCTTATGCAGGTGTTGAATTCATTAACAAACTTCCAGATAACTTACGACTGGAAGCAAATTTCATAAAATTTAAAAATAACTTAAGACGACTCCTGTCGTCAAAATCCTTTTACTCGGTAAGCGAGTTCATCCACCATACATTTTAATTTGGTTTTTTGGGGGGTAAGGTTTTGGCAATATTGTTAAATATAATTTTGTTAATGTTAGTAGTTGTATTTTAGCGATGATAAATGTGATAGATGTTTGTTATTGCCTCATTGTATTAATTGTATTATTGTTATTGATTGACTATTATTGTAATTTCATGATCTTTGAGTTATTTATGTATATGTATTAGTTTTTGTAAAAATGTAAATATTAGCAAGATTTGGTAATTTGACCTGGCCAAACAATATTTTGTATCACGGCTATGAAATAAAATGAAATGAAATGAAATAATCCGGACTTTCACTAATCCGGACAGGGTCCGGTCCCGTCAAGTCCGGATTAGCAAAACTGTACTGTAGTAAAAATTATTGAAGGATTAACATAACCTCAATACTATGTTTCTGAATGAGCCAGGCCTATATTACAAAATTGACTATTCGAATTTATCCATCTTCGCCAAGTTTACCTTTTTTTTTTTTGACGAAATAAATTGTTGAATCAGGCCCAATTTATTCTAATTCCAACGTGCTAAAACAGTATAAATTAGCTTGTTCTTTAACAGTAATTAAAAACTATTCAATGAACAGCTGATAAAACAGTATAAATTGGCTTGTTTATAAACAGCTGTTTTGATCGCTTTATTTACTATATATTTCCTTGTTATTTTGTAACCAACATGGCAACCCATAAGACCCTATGTTAAAATTTTTCAACTTTTAAATTAGATTTTCTCAAAGAATTGCGTTTTTACACGAAATACAACTATTTGGGTGTACTTAAAAATCAAAACTACACCTAAATACAAAATTTCTTTGAATTCGTTAGAGCCGTTTTCGAGATCCGCGACAGATACAAAGATAGATACAAGAATTGCTCATTTAAAGTAATAGGATTACGGTATGTACTTTTAAAAATAAATGGGTATTTTTATAGTATTTTGTTCTGTTTATCTCACTCTAAAAGTATAATAGTGTATTAGGTATAAAATTCTTTAAACGTAATTGTTTGACAGCAAAATAGATTTTTAAGTAAGTAAGGGCTTTATTGATGTTAAACATTTTACACTGCATTGGGCAAAAGTCAAAACATTACATGTGTACATAAAATTACAAATGTGCACTAAAAATACAAATCGTGGCCTTTTTAAACATGTAATTTTTTTAAACTAGCTAGCTTCATAGCCCGTTTCCAGTTTCTAAAACATTCTCGATGTTCTGAAACAGGAAGACCCTTCAATGGTATAAAACTGTCTGTGGATCATTCTAGAACCTTATTCTACAAGATAAATTTAGTAAAACGAACAATTTATAGATTCAAGATGTTCATTTAATATCAATTATACTATCATTAATATGAGGTTGGATCTGTAAAAGTAGGTTATTTTCAAACATAACATGATTGTCTGATCCGTTTAGAATGTTAAGTGGCACGAGTACTTACTACTTAGAGGAGCATCTTTATTGTGTTTTGAAGCTAGATGAGCAAGAGAACGAGCTATTGTAGCACAAGCTGGATCATATTCAGGAGCAAGCAATAGACGTAAAAACACTGACCACAATAAAGGTTCCACCCCCTCCACAGTACTACTCAACAGGAATACAGTACTCGCACACATAGCTCTTAAGTCATCCCATTCTGGTCCCTAAACACAATGGTACAGTATATTGTTTTGTATATTTAGAGCCTAAGGGTTGAAATATATAATCTAAGAAATATTAGGTAACAATTCAAAGCACAACTAAACAACATAGTACCAACCCCAACCAGGAAAAGAATCTTGTATTTATTTCTTACTGAACCTGAAGGTTCTCTTGACCAACTTTAATACTTTATAGTAGTTTCAATTTTGCCATTTTTGGCATTTTAGCCTACGGATTAGTAGTTTATGATAAATTTATTGTTACCTTTTATTGGTACGTCACTAATCCATTGTTGGTAAAATGATTACCTAGGTTTCAGGCTGCGTGAGCCCATCATCAGATCAATAAGGTTATATTCGTTCCATTAGGATTTCGTTATGGTTTAAGAAGCACTGTTATTACATTTCACGAACATTACAAACACTTACACAAACACACATTATATACATTGACTATACAGTTAAAAGTTAGACACGTGAGTAATTATTAGTTAGTACGCACTTGACGGCGAACGGTTCGCGACTGGCTAATTATTGTCAAATTGATTTCGTTATCTAACCTTGAGTCGCAGGTTCCTTTATTTGCATTTTGATTACGCTGTCATATATATATATGCTTTGCCCAAAAATGAAATATTATTATAACAAAGTGTAGAGGATAAATCAAAGAAAAGAACGGTATACTTGTCTTTCCTTAGTTCACAAAAGTGTTTGAGTTATATTTATTTGAATAACAAAATGACATCAATCTAATGACATTTTGCCGTCGATAAAGGTCGGACAATAAGGGTGCGTTGAATAACGTGGGAACAAGACGGAGCGGACGGTCACACCAGACCGCTCTAATTATGTACTTTTCACTGCTGTCTAGACAAATAAAAAACTGGTTATTTCTAGTTTACTTCCCACCGTTAGAAAGATCAAACTGTTCTCTACAAAATGGTGTAAAGAAATCTGTAAAAACATAAGGCAGTGCCTTCTTAATATCGATTGACAAATGGGCTGTTTCATTGGTTGAGAAACGTCCAATCGCAAGGGTTTACAGTAATTCTTGAATAGAATAGTAATTTTACAGTGGCATCTGATTGGAAGACACTAACAGAAAGATAAAATCATGACGAATCCAATGGTACCGTTATAATTGCCAAAGAAATATTAGTTTAGACGGTCTTAAACGTTGAAGAAGTGGGAAATAACAGTACAATTGTATGCAAATTTCTTGCACGGAAAGAGCTGTAGACCGATGTTCATATTTTAAACCGATAATTACGTATGTAAATATACGTTTTACGAAAAAGTTGTAAATACAAAAATTAAAGTTTAATTCATTTCCTTTCCAATGGTGCCAGTTTTATTACGATTGGATGATTCTAAGTGGGTTAAATTATCGATTATGCATATATTTATATGCAAATTTTCGCAAATGTTCGAAACTGTTGCGTTCTGCGCCTGAGAGAGGGTTATGCATGACCTTCTGCCAGTTCCAGGGTTAAGGCGAAAAACCTAGGTGGTTATTATCGCCTGGTGTCTACATTGCTAATGAACTTCATTCAACCTTGATGTAAATTTTGGTAACAATCATTTAAGGGTGCTAACCTAAAACTAACAGATAAATTAGATTCAGCTTGATCTAAATTTCTCAGAACACCTTTGCACTCAGCTACAATTATGGATGTCACTTTACATACATTCCTTACAAACACTACCTGGCTAACCAAACACATCTTAACTCTTCTTTTAATGTCTACACCTCTAGATGATGATAGGCCGCATCTCTTATGTTCGTTCTTTATATATTTTTGTTAAACAATATAACCTTGATGTGGATGCATATAACAAGTGTTCAAACTGATACAAAGAAGGAATTGTAAGACACAAAAAAAAACTACTTGTAAAGAAAAACCAACTTCAAATAAAAAATATATACAATCATAAAATAATTAAAGAAGACAAAATTACATTACCTAAAAGCAGACAAGGGCAATGCAATTATAATTATGGACAAAACAATATACAAAAATTGTTGAAGAAAAGTCCGCTTTATAAAGTGGATAACAAAATCCAATTATAAAATTCAACAAGAATACTAATGAAACTTTGTAAAAGTTTAGTAAATAGAAATCTTCAAAGAAAACTCAAGTTTTAATTAAATTTCATTCTTAACAGGTATATATTGTTTGCCAAAATATATAAAGGACACAAGATTTGACCTATAGTGACAAGAATTAACTTTCCATACTATCTAATTTTAAAATGGTTAGAGTCACACCTAAAAGAACTAACTCCTCCTATATAAAGATCTTAGAAATATGGGTTTCCAATTAAGAAAAACTGACAGTAATAAATGAATTTTAATTGAAAGAACGATGGCATACGATTTAAAAGAATAATTAATTAGTATGTGCTTGAAAAGAGACCAATAATTTTTCTGACAACGCCTATGTTCTCATTGCTCAAGTTAAAAAATGTGTTTCATGGTCTGGCAACTCAACAAGTGGTTATAAAGAATCTTTTAAAATAGAAAAGGCTGGATAACTGTACATGCAGGGAAAGAGTGTGAATATATTAAAATTATATTGTTTGTATTTAAATAAGGAAACTAAAAAGGTGATTATCACAACTACATGAATACCAAAAATTATAGATGGTTTTAGCCATAGACAATACATTATGACCTATTAAAAAAAAATGCAATTCCTATCCAAAACAGCAAAAAACAATTATGTTTGAATTATTATTTATTACTTCTAATTACCTTAAGGTGAATTCCGTCAACTATCCTTGGTTTGATGTGGTTAGTATATCTCTTTAATCACATTACGCGTTTCGACTTTTCAATTCAGTCATTATCAAATGTTTCACAAATACACTTCACAAACACTTAAACGACATTAATCACAACAAATTTAAAATTTATACACAAGCACGGTCTAACATACATTTTCGGCGACCGTTCACGAATACTTTCGATCGTCAACTGAGGTTACGTCCGGTCAACCGATAAGGATCTCCTGTATTGGGGAGGGGGTTAAGATTATGCCTGTGCATCGTGACACACTGGAATAGTTTCAATGCTATTAATCAAATTGAAAATGGTATGTGAACTAAATTGTAGTGTGTTATTAAGAAGATGGTCTGGGTTCAGTTTTTGTATTTTATAAATGTGGTATTCCTCCATTGCGTTTATAAGCGGTCCCTTATTACAGTGATGCAGTATTTTCAAGTTACTATTAATGTTTGTATAGTTATGGTTGGTGTTAATTAAATGTTCAGCAAATTTGGAAGCTATTTTCTAAGTGGTGGAAGGTTTGGAAGAGGGAATATATTCTTTAAAATGGGTTTTGAATGTGCGACCAGGTTTGTGTTGTGATTAATGTCGTTTAAGTGTTTGTGAAGTGTATTTGTGAAACATTTGATAATGACTGAATTGAAAAGTCGAAACGCGTAATGTGATTAAAGAGATATACTAACCACATCAAACCAAGGATAGTTGACGGAATTCATCTTAAGGTAATTAAAAGTATTGTCATTAACTATCCAGTAAGGCTATAACATTATAGAATGGTATTATTTATTGGTTTTTTTTAGGATGTGAAGTTAGTCATCTCTTCCACTTAACCACAACTTCAAAACAATACATTAAATCTTATACAAAACAAAATATCAACAAGTACAAAACTTATAACACAATAATTTTAATAATAATAATAATAAAATTTATAAACAAAAATAACTAAATAACAACAAAATTAAAATAATAAATAAAACATTAGAATAGAAATCAAGTAGAAATTAAAAAAGGAAGATAGCAACAAACAAATTAAAAACTTATTGTAAACTTATTCAAAAGCCAAAAACTATTCATTCACATTCCCATTATCCATTTCATTCCCTCAAACAATCCAAATTACTCAAATCAACCACCAAAACGATAATCTCAACACCGTTTAGAACTGAGTATTATCATTTATGCTTTTAATAATTTTGAGAAATAATTTCTAAACTTAAAAAATGTCACAGAAAATGATTTCATTAATGTGCTAGTCCTATATTTGCATAAGTAATCCTCGTCTCGTGTCCAAAATAATCATACAATAAACTATAAATGTTTTAGTACATATTTAATGCTTAACAATGCATCTGCTTGTCATTATGAAAAGCACCTAAACAAAAAAGACACCCTTACAGGAGTTTTTCCTGAGGATTATTGCACTAGAGTTCATTTCTGCTCGACTATCTTTGAATATAAATAATTAGCCAAATTTTAGAAGAAAATAAGAGCTATTACACTCGAAACATAACCTGAAAACGGTTGGTCGGAGAAGGCCAAAACTTCGTTTCCATCCGTTTCAGACCATTTGGAGACGATACCCAAAATTCATTAATTTATATACATATGTTTTATTCCTGAATTGATAAGTGGTAGAGTAAATATGCTTCAAAATTGCTGAACTTTTAGTGAAAGGGTCCTTGTAGGATATCCCAGATAATGATTTTTCGATTTGACACAAAATGGCGGCCTATTTGATTCAAACAAAAATGGCAAAGTTAGAGCGAGAAAATTTAATTATTTCTCCCACTCATAAGCCCGAGTAGGCTACAATTTGTGAGCTATATCATTCGAAAGGTTATTAAATTTACTACAATCCTGTACAAAGGTAATTTTGGTACAGTTCCCAGAACAAGGAACAAAATTCGTAGGAAACTCCCAGTATTTAGTATTAAATAAATTAGTACTAGGAAGTTATTCCCAGATAAGAAAATTTGGCTATAGTAATGCGGCATTGCTGCTCACACTTTTTTCATGTTTTGCCAAACCTTCCTAAAGAAGTGCTTATTATAGAATGAATGAAATCACATTAAATTCTGTATAAAGGGTTCTTCAGATTAATTTTAAAACAAAACTTAATTTTCTACTTTATAAAGCTAACTTAAAATAGGTGTGAAAGATTTAGTTTACATAAAACTTACAGTAAATATTGGATGAGGACAGCAATGGCGTACTAGGAATTCTATAAAGTCGGACCCATCTTCTGCATTGCCGCGGCAAACCAATGACACAATTGTTTTTAGAAGAGCTTTTTTCACCTAAAAATTAACTTATAATGAATTTATCTCTATTTACATTTTTTTAAAGCACATTGCTTTTTGGCAAAGCTATTTGTTAGTTTTATTTTAGTAATAATTGGTTTGAACAACTAACCTTGTTTTTAAATACAAAGCATAGAATTATCAATTGTAGAAAAAGGTGAAAATAAACAATTAGCAGCAAAAAGACATTTAGCAATGAAACTTAGCCAAAATTTAAAAAATTGTCCCAACACTTTGCACACTACTGTACAAATATTCTATGGTTTTGAATCAACTGTAACAGTAAAATACATCATATCAGGTATTTTTCAAATTTCATGATTGACTTCTTATAGTACACAAAATTGCTGTTATATTGAGTTAGTTGCACAATTTTATTCTAACCCAGGCGAACACATTCCATTACTATAATATTTTACTGTTGGTTGCTGCATGCTGTCCACCAAGTGTGCACAGACAAGAGTTTCTTACTTATAGTTTACTTTAAATTTATAACAAGATATTTTGTACATAAAAGGTAACAGAGATAGTACATCTGGCAAGGTGGAAATGTTGCATGTTGCAATTGTAGGTGTGTTTGTTTTTCAATAAAACTGGATTTGAAAAAAGTTGTATTAAGTTTTTACTGACTTTATTTACATAAATTTTCTCTGAATTAATTCTAAACAAATTAAGTATAATTTTGTAATGGTAATTTATCAAAGTTATTGTAGCCTACAAGTAAAAAGTGCCCTTTTTTCACTAATCTCTTGTATTGTAAGCTAAGTTTCCCGTTAACTACTGGAGAAACAGTTCTGATACCTGTTTTGATCAATTTTAAGGTTATAGTCCATTAAAAACACTACAATTACTTTTTGACCTAATAATTTTAGTAGGCCTTAATTCACCATTTGAAGCAGAAAACATATTCACAAATTCAATGATCAAAGTGTTTTTGAGCCTTTATTTATATTAACTTGTTTTGTTGAGAGGAATACCAAATACTGTAAAGTATACCAAATTCCACCTGAACACCCTGAATAACTTTTTTCGTTATACATATTCCAATTTTGTATTTAAAAAATATATTTTCAAGTTGTATTTACAATTTTATCTTATAAAACTAATATGTCGTATAGTTGTGAATTTTAAGAAGTTATATTTTTTCCTTTGTAAGTATCATACTTACTTACTTCTTCATACGAGCTTCCGGCCTCAGGTAATGCCGACGACTCGATGACCATGATATGCCGCTAAGTATCATAAAACTACTAAGTATCATACTGTAGTACATATTATAACTGCTAATAATTTTATAACCAAATTATGAAAAACAAAAAAAAGCCAGCATTTAAAAAAATCAGGCCACGCTTAAAGTGTTAATGTTTTCAAATGGACTACATTATCTTTTTTTACATGATACTGTCAGCAGTACATTTGTGAGTCAATTTTTTAAATTTATTATTAGTAAATTAAACAAATTTAATACAGAACTTTTCATTTGGAGAACAAAAATAAAATCTCAATTTCAGTGTATCATAGGCATTAGGCCAATACTTACTCTTGCAGAATTTATAGAAAGTAGATTCCTTAGCGAAGTAGTTATGTCAGGAATACGATGTTTCATACCATTTTCCACTCCTGATAACAGATGAGCAGATACAATCAATGCCTCAACTTTATCCCTTTCTGATCCACTGTTCAGCTGTCTTATTATTAGGTCTGCCATACGATCAGAGAAATGGGCACCTGTTGACATATGAGAAATGAAGGAAACCACACAATATAAAAAATGTATAAACAGGTAGTTATATTATTGTTTGGTTTTAAACAAATAAACAAATGTGCATACACAATCTGGTGTAAGTGTTTAATGGAAACTAAATATTTAACATACAGATAATTTCCAATAATATTTGTATCGATCAAAACTAACAATAATTATAACTGAGGCACTGTAATAAGTGCACATAGACAAGCCAATAGGAACTTAACATGATGTGTAGCTCGAACTCGTTCTATGTTGTAACTCTGCACCGGATATCAGTGCTGCCCAGATTACATGTATTTCTTAAGTTATAACAATTATAGAATACATGACATGACAGAAACCAATATGGTGGATGTTAAGGTGCTGTTTTATTTAACTTTATGTTTTTCTGGTGAATAAGAATTTGACAAGGCTAATTCAAAAACAAAACAAAAAAACAATATTTGAAAAATGAATTAAATGGCAAAAATGTTAATTTAATTAACTAAATCATTAATCTTAACCTTAAATAAATTAAGTATGAAATCACAATTAAAATTAATATTAATCGGCAACAGAAAAGTTCTCAGTTGCATTTGTCTAAGAAAAGATGTTTGAACCCAAAATAAAGTTATAGTAAGCATTTGGTAGTATTAAAACGTCACTTGCAAAAGACTGTATTTTAAAATTTATATTTATGGGCAAAACATAATCTATTCAAAGATATACAAACATTAATTGATTTCAGAGGATTCCATAAAATTAGGAAGCTGTCGGCTTTGTGTATTATTAAACAAACCATGGTTTGTATTGTGCAATCATGAAAAGCATGAAAAGTGGTTGATATAGATTGGTTTTCAGAACCCAGTGACTTATTTCACCCTGTTTATATTTATTTAGAGATAAAGGATGAAATAAATAATTTCAGATCTTTTACTAGTATAATAGTTTCTAAAGAAACAATGTGTTGGCGGTCTTTTGCAAAACATACACCAGTTGTGCAACGTTTATAGCTTTCATTAGCTACTTACCTTTAGCTGTGATAAGACGGGATCCCCAAGCTGTATGCTTGGCATTAAAATCTCCACCTATTATAAATCGTGGACCCAATTTTTCAAATAAATCATTAAATTGTTCTCTTTTCATGGTGTGTCTAGGAGGGCAATAAACTGATGCAATTACAACATCCCTATTATTTTGTTCTACTGTGACCACAGTCCCCTGAAGGAAATGTACTTGAACTTCTTCTCTCTGAAAATGCTTTACATTGTTTTTAACGATAACAGCAGATCCACCATGTGCTCTACCACTCGGGTGTATGGAGTGGTAAATTTTAAAAAGTTTTAAATGGGTCTTATTTTTATTAAGTGGGTTTCAGTAATGAGAGCAATATCTATATTTTCAAGATGGAGAAACGTTTCGAGCTCTCTACTACGGAGAGCCAAACCATTGGCATTCCAAGTGATGATACGAAGTGATGACTGTCATTTTTCTTTTTGCACTAACTGGTGACGCACTGCGTATTTAGAGCCTTTTCCTTTTCTAAATTAGTTAGTGTTGGTTATATGTCGTTAAGTGTTTTTTGCATTTTTTGAATAGCATCGCAAACATCTTGCATTATTGGAGAAGTAGTTTTATTAACAAGTTGCGGTGGAATGCTGTCCATCTGTGGTTGATCGAAAGATATACTCGGTACTTCAACGTACGATTTATCTGAAGCAACCCTTTCAGCCGGTGCCCAGGATCTCTGTTGGGGAACTCGTAGACGAGAGTGTATCAGAAATCGAGAGTGGCGTTGTTTTGCAAACTTTGGCCAATGTGTTATAACACAGAAAATTCATAAAATGAGTGCAAATCGTAATCAAGCTTTACTTCCTTTTGCAGATTTTCGCCGATGTATTTTAAATTATGTTTTGAATCCTTCCTTCATTATCATGATTAGTAAGTCAAGTTTAGTAGGCGGTTTGAAATTTATTCATGAAACTAACTATATGAACTTACTTTTTCAGGTGACTGACAAATTATGACTATGCCTGCAGTAACCAAAATAACAAATTAGGTACCGATAAATCAAGGTACAGTATTCAAATGTTTTAGTAAGAATACGCATTGAAAAATGTTTGGGAAAATTTTAATCTTGATAACGTTCAAAACTTTTTTAATTTATAAAACTCTCAATCGCTTTCACCTAGTCTCGAAATTAAAATTCACTTTCATCCCAAGTCTGATAAACATAAAACCTAAGTGTACTTACTTAACATATCGTAACACCTCAACACCTCGCTGTGATTTTTAAGTGTCATTGGTACATTATAGTCTGGTGTGACCACTACCTGCAAAAATCCAAAACCATAACTAATTCAGTACTTGAAAACAATAATTATAAGTATGATTTACATTAGAATGACAAAAAATATATATTGTCTGGAGTAAAAGTCACAACACCAAAAACAAACATTTATTTTCATAATTTGTAATCAAAATTAAAGCTTCATAAAAACCAATAATCAAACTTTGCCACCAGCATTTTGCCAGCACTAAAACAAATGATGTATTAAGCTCAATGAGAAGAAATCACAACACATAAATTTTACTAATCGTAAGTGTGTAGCCACTAAAGTGTATATTAAGGTAGTTCCTACAGCTGACAACTCTAAGTATGTAAGTATGACGATAGATTCTAAATTACGTTGGAAAGACCACGTGAAAATCAAAAGAAAGGAATTAAATCTGAAATTTAGATGTACTGACTGCTCGGACACCAATCTCAGTTATCCTTACACAATAAACTTTTGAATGTCAACAAGCGCTAAAGCCTGTATGGACTTACGGAGCTCAGCTATGGAATTGTGCTAAGAAAATCCATTTGGAAGTTATACAAAAGTTTCAAAACAAAGTGTTGCATTGTGCTGTGGATGCTCCACCGTAAATGTAAATGGATAGACTGTATCATGACCTGAACAGAAAGAGAGTGGAAGAGGTTTTAGCTGACTGTAATTTAAGACACCGCAGATGCTATACAGGAGTAAGTCGGTTGAAGAGAAAGAAATCTTCTGATCTTATTCCACTTTAGATTAAATTAAGTGAAAAGGTGTGGACGTTGTCAAAAGACAAATGACACAAAAACAGTAAATATAATTGTTAGATTAAATATTTGTTACAATAAGTGTTTTGTAGTTGTGTTTTTAAATAAATAATTTTAAAACACAACTGTTCGTGAAAAAACTGGCGACCAAACAATTTTCCACTGTGACCTGTGACATATGCGATCTGTGTAATAAGAAATCGTAATTTAAAATACTTATATACATGTATAAAGACACAAAGTATGAAGGGAGTAACAGATTAAGACATGTACATAAATGAGAGATACAAGATCAAGTAAAGTATTTTGATTAAATTACATTCACATATTATATATAAACAAGAGACGCAAGGTAAATAAATTTTAATAACATTTTAATAAATAAATAAAGCAGACTTTAATAAATAGATAAAGCAGACTTAAATTTAATAAATATTTAAATAAAGCCTAGGTATAATTTGAACTTTTTGGACAATTTTGGTAAACTAAATAAAGTAAAGTAGGTATAGTAATTTTTCAGTCTGCAACTAAAATTATTTTTCTAATATTCTAATTTAAATTGCGTCTCATCTTTGATATTTTTCGTATGTCGTATGTCGTATGTTTTAAATTGTAAAGTTATGTTTTGTGTCTTATGTAAATTGTTTTTTATTGTTGTACGGCAACTTACAACATGATGGAGTAAACGTTCCGAGTTGTTCACCACGATGTTTTAATTATCATTTGTTACAACAATTCAATTTAGTGAGTACTTTTGCAGCTTGATGAACCTCGCCCCGGATAATATTGATAGATAAAGTAAAGCTTTTGTGTAAGTTATGATATGCGATATTGAAAAACATGGTTCATGTATGATTATATTGGCACGAAGAGAGAAGAATTTGCCGCCTAATCGTAGTGCAGAGTTGTGCAACGCAAGATCTGTGCTATGAAGTAAGCATGCATATGGCGCAATATAGTCACAGATGATGTCATGTAGCATAGATACTGGTCATATGTGAATTGACAAATGTCTAAAGGTAAAAAAACAAAGTTTTAGGTTATATACGGTAAGTGTTTTTATTTTTATTTTGAAGTAAAGTGATTTTATTAAAGAGTGTTTTCTATTGTAATTAAATAATAAAGTAAATAATTATTACATGATAATTCACATACAATCTTTTTATTAAAATAAATATATTTTTTATTTTGAACTTAGAATAAATCCGAATTCCAATTTTTTTTTTAAATTTTTATAACGCCTGACGTTATAGACCAGTGTAATTGGAAGACAAAATTCAAGTATTAATTCAAGGATTTCAAGGATTAAACAAATTTTAATTCAAGGCATTTTTGATTTGGTATTTTGAGATATGGGTACGATAGAAGGACAGAGAAAATAATAATCGATCCAATCTAATCAAATTACTGGCTATTAAAACTTGGATATACATTAATTACCAAGGTATACATAATAATGCAGTTTTACAATATTTTGACATTTTTTATCATCAAGTAGTTTTTATATCTATTTACATAAAACATTATAGGGAAATGCCACAATTATTCTTAAAGATGATAATTGTGATTTAATTCCAACTTCCTTCAAATGAAATACAATCAAATTCAACTAACCACAGCTACCAAAAAGTTAAAAAAAAGGCAGAAACAGTGATTTAATTCCAATAAAAAATAAGCATGACTGAATACGAATTACCACAACAACATCACTATTCTTACTAATGCATGATTGATTATTAATCATTTTGAATATTGCGATGTTCAGTGTTTTGACGTTCAGTTTTCTGTTTTGAGATTCAGATTAGTAAGAAATGATTGCCCAATTTCTAATAACAATATAGATAAAAATTCCTGACGTCACTCATTTTCAAGCATAGTTCCTAAAGTTCTTGAAATTCTATGGACACTGATTGAACTTATTTTATAAAATATCGGGGTTAAAACATAATTTAAATCGCATCAGCGAAAGTCTGCGAAATAAAACAAGACCAGACTAGTTGAGATAATTTTATGACATACGGGCGTTAAAATTTTATTTAAAACACAATGACAAAGGAAAATTGAGTTTAAACGCAATTATTTACTCTTATCTGATCAAATATAATATAATTTTAATCAAAAAGATAAAAAACCACAATCGTATAGTGATTTACGATAATTTTATAAATTGTGGTGTTATAAAATGTAATTTAACACAAAATTTAAATTGCAAATTGGGCACAATAAACTAAGAATCTACTATAATTAGTTTCATTTTGTGAAAATGTTTCTTTTAAGGTTCATTTTTTGTAATCAGGCTGATATAAAATATGGCAAAGTGTAAATTTAATGTTGTTAATTGCAGGAATGAACAACATGTAAAACATTGGAGTTTTATCATGTCCATGATAAAAAATCTTAAACTGAGACAAAATGGATATTGCATGAACGTAAAATCGGTGTTACACAGTTAGGGGTCTCAATCCCGGATCAAAATTTCAATCCCGGGATTCCTTTTTTCTAAAACATCTAGCATATACAGCTGTGTAATGACAACGTTAATACAAGTTTTATTCGCATTCAAAACAAACTACTACATAGTTTCTATTACTAGTTTAATCTGGGGAACATCCCATATTTTTAAACTGTTATTTTGCCGAATACTGTGGAGCCGCCTAATGTTTTTAAAAAGGATTTGCAAATTTTACACTGCGCACTTTTACCGTCCTTCGCTGATAAAAAATAATGCCAAATAGATGTTTCATCTGAGTCTTTTTTGTGTACCATAAAAACATTTTGGTCGCCCATATTTTCTTTCCAACAAACACAATATTTTTTCGCACACGTCACAACCACACAACAAACGCAATACACGCAGTACACACAACTTTTCGACTCGGTTAAATTCGCGATCACGACTCGCACGGTAGTAACAGCACGGAAGCCCAATAGCAACTGAAAATATTGGTGACTACATTCAGGAATCAGGAAGTTTAAAAATAAATTTATCGAAGGGATGATTCGTGGGAATAAAACGCCGCGGAAGTTCTGAGCGATAAGGAGACCGATTCAGTGCGGCTCCAGTTTCCGGTTCCAGTTGTATTCCAGGAAAGGAGTTGCCACTGTTGGATTTAGTAAACATTTCGACTTAGTTTTATTGAAGACCTGGATTTAGTATGTAACGTGCTGTTGCTTGCCAGCCGTTTACAAAGTTTATTATTAAAAATTTAAAAAAATAAATAAATCAAATTTTGACAAGTTTTTTCTAAGTTAACTAATAAAAAAAAATAACCTTTTTGCTGCGTAACAATTACTTGCAATCTCATATTTTCAATTTATATACTTTACTTTATTTGTGTATTGCTAATTCAGTTCTACAAATATTATTCCCTTAACCACAACAAAAACAATCAAACATAACCCCAAAATTGAAAATAGGTTATGTTATAGTCAGATCTGTGGTTGTCACAGCTGACTACCAAATCTCTGTTACGCAGATTGGTTTATTCATCTGTGCACTTGGTTATCAACTACTGGGCTTCCGACTCTAGAAAGACGAGATCTGTGTTCTGTTCACAGACCCCCTCCCCCGGGATCGAAAACTGCGGCAGATAACCGACGCCATGTTATATTTCACTTAACCTACACTGACTCTAATTTTATTACAAGGTTCATTTTACCATGAAGTACTTTACCAGGAAGGGAAAGGACTCAAATCAACGAAACATAATAGTTGGCATTTTAAATTTACTCATCCATGATTAAATTCATTGAATTTACAAAACAAAAATGGAAACTTTGGCAAATCATATTTTAAAGTTTAAAAGATCATACACTCACACATTCAACAAATCTTAAGTCTAACATACAAAAATTAATATCCTATTCCCAAGTTTCCTGAATGCAGATTCTCTTTATTATTATTTACTTAAATTTATCTACTTACGTACGTTTTTTGATTTTATAGTGCACTTTTAAAAACTTACAAAACAAAGAATGAATTTACGTTAATTATTTTTTATCCCTTGAAGAAGAGTTTTATAGTTCGTAAAAGTCTAGCCTCATTATATCACTGAAGTTATTTCTTTTTAACTATGCGGACATAGTTCACCCCGAAAAGTACTTTTTCATTTTATAAAAATCACCAACGCTTGTCGGCCATTACTACGTTATGTTGAACCACGCCAAACTTTCAAATTTTCTAGAGTTCAAATTTTCACCATTTTATACTTTAAAGTGAAAGCACTGTCTCTACAATCGAATAAACACATTTTAGTTGGATTTCCTTTGGAAATACCGCAAACTTTGTACTTATCAACACATTGTACTAGCACATCACCAATACGTCTGATCAGTAGGACGTCTCTCCAACAACTGAGAAAGAGGCTTGATTCCATTTGACGATGTTGTGCGCATGATGATGTAATCTCACGCGATTTATTTCCACCAATCATAACTGTCTTCCTATTCTACTTTGTTTTATTCTGTACTGGTTTCGAGGCTAATGTCTATTTTATTATAAACTGTGCGTCCCGTCGTTGAGGCTATTTCTTGATGACGTAATGCTTTATATTTAAAACTTATCTGAATTCTTTGTCTCTTATACTTATGATTTTTTATTTGTTAAATACTTTTTCATGAATGAATTATTATAAAATTAAACTTGTCTGCATTCCCCCTTTGAATTTCTATGTTTATTATTTTTTACAAAAATGTGATCTTTCAACATAGGCTAAATCATCAAAAATTTACTTTACTACTCCCTTTACGTTATACCCCATTTTACTTTATTAAATCCCTGAAACTCACATATATTACAAGTAGTAGTCCCATTTCGACGACTTTTTTACTTCTCGTTCTATAGGTGGGCTGGAGTCAATTCGAAGACGCATTCGGCGAATTACTAAATCCAGGTCTTCAATTTTTCCTAAAGGATGTAAATTTATAGAAAGTGAGATACTTTACTATAATTTATGACATTAAATAATTAAATACCAAACTTTGAAATTTTATTTTCACAAATAAGTTTTTAAAGGCGATTTTTGCAATAAGTAAACATAAAAATCGTAAAAAAAAATTGTTTTTGCAATCCCGTCAATCTCGGGATTGAGATACACTAATCCCGGGATTGAGAACCCTATACACAGTACACTAAATGTAACAGTATGTTCTTAATTATATTTAATATTTCAATTGAAAAAATAAATAAAAATTGACATGAAAATTACAATTGAACTAATAGCGTTTTAATACCATACAGTAGCTCTCTCTAATCTTTATAATACGACAAAACACTAATGTCACAAGATCTATATAAATTAAAAGGGTTGAAATCCGTTACATCTATGGTTGAATATTTAATAGAGTATCATACCATTGATCCCAACAAATGTATAAGGTTTTCAAACATAGGTTCAACGGCTTTACTAGGAGCAACTTTCAATATCGATGCCAAGCACTGTGTTACAGGATACTGACTGATAGAGTTTTGCCTTTTGTACAATCCAAGAATACAGTTGATTGTCCGAGGCGTCATCTCAGCCTGTTTTTCTTCACTCATTATCGCAAACATTGGGCCCACAGCTACAATCACATTTTCGACCAACTAAAAACACAAAACATATCCACTAGAAATATACTCAAAATGTACATAAAAAGAAGAATATGTACGTACATACTTATTTAGCAATTCTAGAAAAAAGCTTGAATTAAAACTCATATCTTTTTATAATTACAAGACACTTTTTTTAGAATAAACAAAACAAAATAGATTGTTTATGTAAGGCCAAGAGATTGATCAATATTCACAAATAATAAAAAGTAAAAGTAGGAATCAAGTTTAACCCTTTGACGGCCATGAGCCGATATATCGGCTTACAAAAATACTTCTGAAAACGGCCACGAGCCGAAATATCGGCTCAACAAATACAACGCCAAAACGGCCGCGAGCCGATATATCGGCTTGTTATTCTTTTAGTGATTACACACTTATTTTTTTTACTATTTTAATTAAATTTTGTTTGTAGTGAAAAGGAAAGAATCAAATTGCTTGTTACTAGTAATCAAATCGAGATTAAGCTTTTTTATTTTCATCTAAATGTGTTGTTTATTCAAGAAATCGAGTAGGCCTTGATTTGACAGTTGGGAGTAGTAGAACAATATCTACATTCAGTTGTTCGCTGTTTACGTCCGTGCAAGTATTTATAAGGTTATATTTTTGTGTTTAGTGTTTTAGTATTTGTTTAATTTTTTGTAGTTTAGTGTTTCGTTTGGCCTTTATTTGACAGCTGGGAGTTTTAGAAGCAATATCATTGCCTACATTCACTTGTTCATTGTTTACGTCAGTGCAAGTATTTATAGGGTTATATTTATTGTGTGTTTAGTGACTTAGTATTTGTTTTTGTAGTTTTTTATAGTTTAGTGTTTGTTTTATTCAGTATGAGTAAAAACGGCGTTGTGTTTCACCAATTAGTGAAGATACATTGATTAGAGTAGTTCAAGAAACAAATGCAAATTTTACTGATGAAGTGAAAAATCTTCTTTATTGTATAGAGTTTACCTAACTTATACGACAAATTACGCCCACAAACATCTTTTGTTTATATAGACCAGACAAAGTATTTATTGAGATATTCTCTTAAATTTTCAGTATTTGTACAGAACAAATCAATGTATTAGAAAACAACTATTTATACTCTATAATATTTTTTTTAGTTATACCTATTTGACTCTAAAGTAAAAAAATAAAATAAAATTAAAAATAATAAAATTTATTAATCCCCAAAAAATTTGCAAATTTTTTTATTTTATTTTTAATTAGATCTATAGTCCATAATCTTACAAGTAAAATAAAGTTAAAAGTACAACTGTAGTAGTATTTTTAGATCAGTTACACTAATTTTTATAACAACTTGACAAAACGCCCATTTTCATCTGGCCTTTTTGGCTTACAAGTGCTGTTAATCACTGGCTCTTTTAGGAAAGAATGTTATTTTTTTGCCTGGCCTTAAAAGGGTTAAATGTTCCTAAATATTTTAATCAAAAAACCGATTGTGACTTTATTTTATCAAACAGGCAAGTAAAAAACATTTTTTAAACATTTGCTGCGCAAAACTTGTATTAAGCAAAATAAAATTTTGCCTAGTTTCTAAAACCATACATAATATAAATTCCAACACAATTTAATACCTCTACATTCATATTTACAAAAAAAAGACGACTAATGAGTTTGAATGCAGTAGAGTCCCACTATTCCGAACTAATTGAGACCTGTAGCGAACCGCTACTTCTTCAAGTTATCGTTTACGCTATCTGTATTGTAAAACAACACTCTGTAAATAAAACACTCCAAGGGTGAGAGAGAGATGATGCAATACGGGTAGGGGTTAATGC
>JAGFPH010000469.1:269618-294896 GCA_018207615.1 Philaenus spumarius
GCTTTACGATTCTGTTTTCTTCTAAAAACGGAAGGTAAGGGTTGTTCGAACTGTCCGTTTTGTCATCCCGCTAGCGAAAACAGAGGAGAAAATGGATGAACGCAACCGGCATTGTGGCAACAACACTATTAGTGCGTAGCTGTTGTAGCTAATCCTTCCTTCTTTCTGAAGGACCCGGTATCCGTTTCACCGGAAGCTTAGGCTATTGCGGTAGCTTCCTTCCCTCAAAACGGATGGAAAACACGAAGGAAACAAAACCAGCTTTCATTCCAATTTGGTTTAAGGCGTTTTCATCGAGCTTAGGTTTTATGTATGTCTCTATTTAACTTATTTGTATAACAATAAATGTACGTTTTTTCACTAATGGGTTTTTATTTTCTCCTGTTTTTATGTTCAAAAATCGGTATTTTTTCCGTTCGGAATAGCGGAACTAAAATACTAAAAATGTATTAACTGAAACCTAACTATAAAATTGGATACTAACCTGAAAAAATGAAACACTAAAGAAACTAAAGGTTGTCTTTAAATTAGATTTGGACAATACATAGCACGAACAACAGTCAGTCAGATCATAAAACTGTTTCTCCCAAATCATTGTATAACATCTTTTTTCATAAAAATTCACAACGTGGTAAACTTACTAATAATATTGTTTATTAAATTATGTTATACATCAACACCATACTTACTTTTGATTCTCTTGATTGAAGCCAACTGGATATTAAAATATCATACGCAGATGTTATCTCTTCAGCAAATGCTTCTTTAGTAACAGAAGTATCAGGTCTTTGTTCGACATTGCTTAGATACTCCAATATAGATTCACTAAACTTGCCAAAAGCTGTAAAAATAATTACAAAAAATGTTTACTACTTGTTATGTAGGCCTAAAGTTGAACTTTTCCCTTTCGTTACTGAACATTTTTGTTTCTTGAGTTAATAACTTTTACAGTTTTACATCAATAAATTTTTAATTGCATATATGAATTCTTTGAACCTTTCTCTACAAAAAAGGTATAGAACACTTTTGGATTGGGATAGAATTACTATTTTTGACAAATTTTTTAAAATATGCTTGCAAAACACTAAAAACTTTCTGGCCAATTTGAGCTATAACCAGGGCACGGTGAGGATTAACGGATCCTCATCCTACATTTTAAAACACTTTAATTTATTTTAATTATCAAATTGAATAGCCCACGTTGTGGAACTAAATTACAATACTATTAGATAACTGATGCAATTCAAAACACACAGCAAGTTTACAATTTTAACAACTTCTTTAATTGAAAAAGAAAAATTAAAATATATATATACAATTATTCACAAAACAAGTTAATTCAAAATCAAATGTTCGTTATAGTCTTTTTTTATAACACTCTTAATATCTCGGGGGGTCAGTGCCGACTTTTCTTAATATTATTATTAAAACAGAATTAATGGTTAAAATAATTATTACAGATAAATATGAGAATTGAAAAAAGGGGAAAGGAAAATAGTACAATAGGTTAAAATGTAAGTGTATGTAGGTGTATAAAAAGGGAAGTTTTAGCGAAGTTAAATTTATATTGATAGTCCAAACAAATTCTTCTTATAGAGATTTTTATAAAGTCTTTCCAAAATTTACAATATTCAAGTTTTGACTGATGGATGGTTTGAAATATAGATAGAGTTAATTCATGTAAGTAATTATAGGCCTATGGATAGATCTCACCCAGTTTATAACTTCTTCTTCTTATTATGGTATTTTAAATGATTATTAAGGATTATTACACTTCACTTTGGATAAGGTAAGTTATTTATTAAAAGTTGACAAAGTTTTAGCACTAAAAATCTTCAATTTAAATCGTCTATTGGAGAGCGTTGGTCATACGTCTTGCTTCTTAGGCGTCTCTTCAACAATTAAAATCCTGGGATCCAAACTGGCTTGCTTTGGGCCTTCAGGAAATGGGTACATAAGGCCTGGTGAATTTCGTATCTGCTGGGATTTGGATTGTTGTACAAAAAAGTGTAATTTAAAATGTTGTGTATTTATTTTTGGTGTTGTTTTGACTAAATTTTGGAATAATTTTGTTTTACAACTAATATTGAATAATAAAATTAAAAAGAAATTGATTAAATAAGAAAATTGCATGAAAATACCAAAAATAGCTCCTTGTACAAATTATTTTCTAACATCTACTATTTACAATTAAAACTATACATTTGGCTTTTTTAAACTTGGATATCCGCGCTGCAAGCGGTCACGTGACTGTGGGCGGGGCTTAATAAACATGTCCTACACCTATCTAGCTCTAGCCGTTGTTTCGTTGACTTTCGGTGAATTGTTATGGCTTAACGGTATTTCCTATGAAATTTTACCAAAGACATTTTTGATGTAGAATCTTTCGTTCTATCTGATGGTGTTCCTCATTTTTTGATTTAAATTTTGGTTCTCTTAGGATTGATGATTATATTTCTGATATGGCCTAGATTTTAGTATGCCGGTCTAGTTTCAAGTGGATTAAAAAAGTGAATTTCGGTCGATTGCTTGTTGATTGAGTTAATCTTATAATTTGGATGGATTGGTTGGTTAATTTAGATGAATTTTGATATAGGAAAGATAGGGATCCGAGGTCGAGAAATATTATTAATTACGTAAAATGTTATCGAAAGTCGAGTGTTTAGAATCTTGTTAATTTGTTGTTTGCGATTCCGTCCGCTAGATGTCGTCGTTCGGATCGTTTCTGAATGATTTTTACTATCAGTCTTCTGTCTCTCTCGCACTCACGCGTGTTTAGTTGAAATACAGTAATGTATGATTCTTTTGACGGATTAATAATTTTATGGTATATTTTGAATTGTTACAATTTTATGCCATATGACTTCTCTGACATCTGTCACAGATGTCTTATTTGAAAGATTATTCGACTGGCCACTTGCGTTTCACAGATTAACAATTCTGTTGCCTGCAGATCACATTTTGCCATGTTGTAAATTATATAAATGGCCTTACAAATGTTCGAAATTATAAAATAAAACCTGTCTTAAGCTAAATAATAAAATTATAGAATAAAAAATATATGAAATTGTAAAAATATATTGATATAAGTTATACTTGCGTAAGTTTCCTTTGATTATATTATCCAATTATCGCTTGAAACTGTCTTGTTAACAACACAAATCTACTGTAACACTGTTAATATTTTAGGCAGATTTCAATTTCACTTTATGAACACTTCTTCATTAAAACTGAGACCATGATGCGACGCCAGATTGCATACGATGACAAAGTACTTTCACAAGCCTAGACTGCACATACACTGGGCGTAGAAATTACCTTTTTCAAAATAATTGAGGAAATTCTTTCAAACTAATTATCGTTTGAAAATTAATATCGATGAACAAACATTGTTTGTTTAGTACTTTGAATTTCGCAAAAACCGTTCAATATGGCGATTCTCGCCTATACACCTTCACTTCCAGCTATTGACTGACTTAAGGATTGCACAATAACATGCGCTCTGACGTAGTAAGTTTTTGCTTATTGTTCTAGAAGTTTCTGATTGGTCAAATGACTTTTTTCTGGAACATTCTGCCAATTTGTGTATGCCGCGTATTTCAATCTTTATTTACAATATCACTTTGTCCTGACTTCAAACACTTGAGTTATTTTAAATATTTACATCTACACAAAAAAAAAATATTTTACAATTAATTATTAAGTTTGTTATTTATTGTCTCTGCTTACGATCTTTATTTAAAAAATATTGTTCCTTATTCAAGTTTTGCTTTCATTTATACTTTTTAAATTTATTAATTTAAAACTTAAATTCTTTTTCAGGGCAAATTCTATTAAATATCTCCATGGAATTACATGTTACAAGTCGAAAAATATATAAAAAATTCCCTCTTATAACCCCATAATTCCCTCTCGTGTATTTTATAACCTTTCTATATTTATTTGTTGTGTATTTGTACGTGTGAACTGTATTCACTATTGTTTTTAAACACTAACGACCTCCGTATGGAACGATTCCTACAAAAAAAATCTTATATGATCTGATGGGCTCAAGCAGCCCAAAACTGCAGCAATCGTTAAAATCATCAGTGGATTAGTGTGAAGTACCGCAAAACAAAAAAGGTAATATAAATTATAAATTTATTTACAAATTTCTTCTAATCTGTAGACTACAATGTTAAATTCAAAAGCCAAATTATGTTTTTTTTACATACATTAGCAATGGTATTTTAAAATACAATGTAAAGCCGGGTGCATATAAGTGAAAACAACAATGGGATAAGCAATCATTTTATAATTTAAACGGTCTTCGGTTAAAGAAATAACATACTCTTGCACTCTGTTGGTGAGAAAGTGAAGTAGACTACTGTAGCATTATTCGAGAAAATAAAATATTAACTTCACTTTCCCTCACCAAGCCACCGTACTTACAGAAGCGCTTGGCTTACAGCATTCAGCGCCCTTTTACTTGTTGAACAACCTTAGTAGACAGCTTGCGATCAGCTGACGTTAAGCGCTAACAGACCCGTCGCGGGCATATAGTTAAGCAATCAATAGGCATTCTGAACTTCGATCAGCGTTGATCGACTGACACGCAAGTAGCTAATGTAGTTTAAAAAACAGTTTTTGAGCACGCAGCTCATTTAAAATATAGTATGTAATGTGCGAATAATCGTTTAAGCAGTTGTGAATCATGAATCCAGGTAAAGAAATCCAATTATTCCCTCTTTTAACTTAGATTAAGGTACCTTTTATTGCCGTTGTAAGAACGCCATTTTGTTCGCTACAGCTAACTTTTATTTTTTGAATCTACTAGCTTTTAAATTAGTTGTCTAAATTGATTATTTTATTGTAAATTTGCCTAAATCAAATGCTCTAATGTTCCATCATAATTGGACAGCAAAAATAGCCAAAATAGTTTTACATTAAGTTGCATTATATACAGCCTACCTTATATAACAAAGACAAAGGTTTAAGGTTATAAAGTTTTATAAAACCTTATATTTTATGATGAATTTGAACGATTCAGTCTTAACAGTTTTGGTTAAAGAAAGACAAAGTTAATTAATGCAAGTGTACTAAGAATAAAATGCTTTGTTTCAGTTGATTATTACATGATTTAAAACTAGTTTAACCATCTATAACTTGTCATGTTAACTTTATAAAAAACTTGTTAACAACTTGAAGCAACTTGCAACTAATAATTTTTAATGCTTGGTCTTCTTTCCTCACAGTTACCACCAGAACTACAATGAACTATTGCATTAAATCAAAGAAATAATCACCTTTAAAAAAAAATTGGTTACGTCGGATCTCCAACAACCGTAAGTGACTTTAAGTTTTGCTACTAACTTTTCTGCAAACTTTTGTTAAAGTGAAACTCTATCATAAACTAAAAGGCATTTTTTTTTAAACATGTAAAATCTTTAATTCAATATTATAGTATTTATTGTAATTATAGCCCAGTCGGTATAGGTTAAAACTACCAGAATTTGCAATATGGCTGATTTTTTTTTATAAGTACATTAACATAAAAAAAACTTTACCAGTCTATCGATTTCCCAAAGTCGAAAAAAAATCGATTATCATTTTTTTTTTCGATTATCCTTAATATTTCGAACTGGGATGAAGATAGAGAAAAATAAAAAATACCACCGTGTAGGGGAGGTATTTTTCAACAAAAAAGGTCATACGTATTTATTTCGTCCGAGCAATGGTTTGTCTGAAAAAAATTCGAAAATGCAGGTAAGTATTTTGCAGCAGGGGAAATCACTAAAAGGGGACATCTTATTCATATATGAAGCGTTGGCTCATTCTAAATTGGCCGAATTTTAATATATCGAATTGAAAGTTGACGTAGGAGTTAAAATATATATTGTAAACATTTATGCTGAGTCTCAGCTTGTTATCTTGAAAATGACCCGATCTAGAGCCACTTGACTTATCAATGGGTTTCTCGATTTTAGGAGTACCGGACCCACAAACTAATTTTAATCGGCTCCAGTTTAGAGAATTTTCAAAATATCAACATTTTTTTACAAGTTAAATATATATATATTCAAACAAGTTCAAGGAGTATAAACCTTTTTCATTATTTACTTTTAAAAGCACAAGTAAATTTAAAAAGCATAATTTTAGACCTTTTTAAATTTTTCATCAAAACGCTTGAGTTGATCAGCTGCAGATTAGTCATTTTTGAAAATATAGTTTTTAAAATAAGTATAGCAAAAAACAATTGTATTTGTAACTTTTGTACCAATTTTTAAATCGATATGTTCAAAAATGTCGAAAATGGAGTCGTTGAATCCAAAAGTGTTATAGTTAAAACGAGATAGGTAAAACAGAAGACTATTTTCAAGCGCCTCGTTTTTAAAAATAACAAGAAAAAAATCGTTCATACTTACTAAGAATATTTATACTGGTGTACTCAACTTGTAAAACAAATTTGGTGTTGATATTCCAAAAATTGACGAAACTGGAATAGATTGAAATTAGTTCGTGGGTCTGGTACTCCTAAAATCGATAATCGAAATCGACTCCTAGATCGGGTCATTTTCAAGATAACAAGCTGAGACTCAGCATAAATGTTTAAAATATATATTTTAACTCCTACATCAAGTTTCAATTTGATATATTAAAATTTGGCCAATTTAGAATGAGCCAACGCTTCATATATGAATAAGATGTCCCCTTTTAGTGATTTCCCCTGCTGCAAAATACATACCTGCATTTTCGAATTTTTTCCAGACAAACCATTGCTCGGACGAAATAAATACATATGACCTTTTTTGTTGAAAAATACCTCCCCTACACGGTGGTATTTTTTATTTTTCTCTATCTTCATCCCAGCTCGAAATATTAAGGATAATCGGAAAAAAAATGATAATCGATTTTTTTTCGACTTTGGGAAATCGATAGACTGGTTAAACTTTTTTTATGTTAATCTACATACTTGAATGTACTTATAAAAAAAAAATCAGCCGTATTGTAAATTACTGGAACTTTTGGTCTAAAATTACCTCTACCGACTGGCCTATTAGGTTATTTAGTTGTAATAAGGAAGGTGAGCTAGCTAAATTTTGTACCCCAGGCCTCCAGGGCCTCATATCTAAATTAATTGTTAATATCTTTTTTTTTACAAATATACAGTGACGTCACGACTTAAATTAATTATTTTTATTTATTTATTTATCATTAAAATATAAGGTTGGCCAAAGAAAGCTTAGTTTGTTAAATCAAACTAAAATATATTATCAGCTTTTGTACTTGTATTTATATCCATAACTATGTTTCTTATTGTGAGGTAAATTGTAATTCCTGTGTTGAGTACATTCTGATTGTGAGTTCACACAAATTGTGCACCAACTTAAGTTTTGTTGTTGTTGTTAATTTTAATTAATATATAAATAAAGAGAGGGTTTTCATTTGTTATTTTTAATGCTAAGGGTGGGTTTTAATTTAACTTCTTGAAAATAATAAAGGGATTTTCTGTTTTTTTTTTTTTATCATTTTAAACATACTCTGTACTTAATCTAACGGTGTATATTTTTTGTTACTAAGGGTGTATAACTTTTATTAAGGGTGTATCAAACATTTTTGTTTAAATAAAATAAAAACCATTGTTATTCAAAAAAAGTGTTCTTTTTAAAGTTCACCTAAAATAGTGAATCTGAATTTGTAAAATGGCCAACTGAGGTATCTCAAGATCTAGTTTAAACATAAAGGTAAGAGAGTATTTAAATTTTCATTTTAGTTAGGTTTGGCATGTGCAGTCTTAGGGACCCAGTACGCATTATACATTTTTCTTCAGACTGGCACACTACATATGTGACATTCACTCTGGGATTTTAAATTACATTTAACATTGGCATTTCATAAAATTAGTATAAATTGTAAAATTAACTCTGTTTAAGACAAATTTTTTCACGTACTAAAAAATTAAGTATTGCCTATAAGCATTTCCTGCATTTTACACATTTTTTATAATTCCCCCTAAAATCGTGGTTCCACTGTATAAAGAGAAAAAACTGAAAAGGGTTATCATACTTTCTGAGTGATTCAAAGTACTTAAAGTAGAATGTTTTACATAAAATTGTTGAGGATAAATACTGTAGGTACTCTGACTGAATTAAAAATAAAGAAGCAAAGAATTTATAACATAAAGTATGTCTTGTACTGCATATTAAATAATATTAATATAAAATAATATAAAAACTAAATTGTATAGACTACATATTTTAATTACAAAAAGAAAAGATTGTGCATTACCGGCATTGTGCTCTCAAAAGGGGGTTGGTAGGTAAGGTCAGTTCAGAGGGTGTCAAGTAAACTTTTGTTGTGTTTGTATAGGGTATGAAAGAAAATTAGAGTAGTAAAAAGATCTTACTTGTTGATAAATAAGTCTCTAAATGTTTGCACTGTCTTATAAAACGTAAAATGTTATGAGATCTAAGATAATTTGTTAAAATAGGCAGTAATAGGCCTACTTGTAAATTAATATATTTTCACAAAATCTAATGTTAAAACTTTATATATATAATAAATGTTTACCATATGAATATACTTGTCGGACAGGATCATTTCGAATAGAGTTCAGCATAGGTAACATAGTATCTACTGTTGCTTTGATAAATGGAATGAATCCAGAAACATTGGCTGTAGCTAAGTTGGCCATTGTATGGAGTACTGTGAAATGAGGAATTATTCCAGGTTGCAGTTTGGGAACCAGCCCTCCCATAACCTGCACAACAATGTTAGCAGTCATGACACTTTCCCTTTCACTTATATTTCATGACAAAGTTTTATAAATTAGAAAGATCGGCAAAATAATATATGATAAACTAAAAAAAAAAAACTTAAAATAAGTGCAACTAAACACAAATATTCTAGTCAAAATAGTTCAAATTAACTAAATTAAAGGAATGTTTTAAAGTATGTAAATCTGTATAATATATATGATTTGTTTGGTTATTAAGTGTTGTGTGTTTGAATTGGGACCACAAGGAATGCAATCCATCTTAATAGGTTCAGCTAGTCTGTACCCCCTTAACTAGCTGGCTAGGAAGAAGAAAAAAAGTTTCTCTCTCTCCACTTAATGGTGTTCCCCGGGGATGCGGAATACTACCCCCCGGAAAACTACCCCCCCAGGTGAAACGTGAAGCCACGAAATCTGCCAACTAACCAATATGGGAGCCGTGTCCGCGACTGGAATACTACCCCCCCTAGCAAAAGCGGGTCGCCGGAATACTACCCCCCGGAAAACTACCCCCCCAAGCAGATTCCTACATAATTTTGACGTCAGGTTAGGTTAGGTTAGGTTAGGTTAGTTGCCAACTAACGGCTCCCATATTGGTTAGTTGGCAGATTTCGTGACGTCACGTTTCACCTGGGGGGGGTAGTTTTCCGGGGGGTAGTATTCCGCATCTAAGAAATATTCGTTGGATTGAAGACTACAAAACGCATCGAAACTTGAGTGTGCGTGACTGGAAAACTGCCCCCCGATCTCTGACGTCAAAATGACATAGGAACCTGCTTGGGGGGGTAGTTTTCCGGGGGGTAGTATTCCGGCGACCCGTGTTCCCCCATACATATCCCTTCCCTGTTTGTCTGACAACAGTAGACTAGAACAATTTTTGTTTGTCTTAAGGTGAAAAGCACAAACAAGCTATAATTATACAGTATTCAAAGGCACAAAGGTAAAATCAGTGATGATACTACGATTATTACATAATAATAAAAATTAAAATTAAAAAAAGTTCTTCTTTTAACTAAAAGGCAGTGAAAATATAAAGTTTTTTTATAATTCAAAGCTACATTAATTTTTGGATCCTGCAAATGAAACACGTACCAAGATGCAATTCTTTTGTCCTAAGGACACAAGAATATTAGAAGGTGGGAACTGCACAGCTGGCAAATACTCCTGACTCCTTGTCATCTCCTCAACACTGAAATCAACCAGCTGTTTAACCACTCGGTCATCCAAATCATCAGCTTGTTCTTGACATATGTGTTCCATTGCAAGCATGATTGTTGACAACTGATTTGTGGGCATCTGTAAAATGTATAACATTAAAAAAACAATTAAATAGGTGCAATACTTTTTTGTTTTTTTCTAATCCAGTAAATCACTGGGTGTTTACTAAGGTTTCGGGTAGCCTATGCACCCATCTTCAGATCACAGAAATAAAGAACAAATATTTTTATCATTATGTCGTCAAACACATAAAAAATTCACACAACACAATATAAAACACATTAAAAACATGTGCCAGGGCTAGGCTTGGTCGCAAGCAAAACGTTTAATCAGACTAAATGTATGTATGTGTATTTGTTAATTACGATTTAATTCCAAAACTATTTGAGTACCATGGGTAAGGATAGTGATTTTTAAGTGGAGATGAGCAATGTACACTAGCTTGTTTTAATAGCTTTGATTTATCACCTCTAAATCAAGTTGTGAAGTCATAAAAATGATTTATAAGCATCGAAGACTGTGTAGACCAGACAGTAAATAAACAAATACATTAGAAAAGTTAATTACCTTGTATTTCCGTCTGACAATCCAATGTTTTTTCTTCCTGCTTAGGATGACTAGTGACTCTGCAAATCCCGCAATAGTAGACAGGATAATTAGAAAGAAAAAACAAATCGATAAGCTGCCAAAAAATCTTCTCATGGAAAAAAAGGCCAAAAAAACATATATGTCGATTGAATTCGGTAGAAGACTAGAGTTCCGACTCAGGAAAGAGCTCACGAAGCATAATATAGTTTTATCGTAAAAAACGACAAACAAATTAACTAATATCCTAGGCCCAAAAAGTAACTTCCCAATTAACAAAAATAATTTAACCGGTATATACAAATTAAGATGCACAGACTGTGATAAATTCTACATCAGCCAAACGGGACGATCTTTCATCACTCGCTTTAAAGAACACACACCACGACATACAAAAATTGAGATCTAATCCCATTTCGCACAACACCTTATAGATTACGACCACAAATACATTTCCATAGACCAAAACCTTGAAATACTTCACATCTGTAAGAAGGGCCGATTAATGTCATCACTCGAGGAATTCGAGATATACACCACAACAAAAAATCAAAGCCAAAATTTATTGAATGACAAGATAAACTTCAGTTCTGAATTGTTTAACACAGTCATCCAACTGAAGGAAGGAACCATACCGCACGAGACATAGGTTGCCACACACATACTTCAGTTAGTCATCAGAAACCGGCCGGCATACAACGTGTTCTGCTACGAAGCTAAATTTAAAGTATTAAACCGTGATATTCGTGCATATTATGCATTCGTACAAACATGTGATTGTAATGTGTAATTTGTGATAAATGTATTAATTTATTTTGTGAACGTTAAATGCCAGTGATGACAACGCCTCAGAACGGCGGAAATAAAACCATTTTTTAACATGATGGACAAGGACCCGACAATGACGGTTTAACCGTCGACACTAGTCATCCTAAGCAGGAAGAAAAAACATTGGATTGTCAGACGGAAATACAAGGTAATTAACCTTTCTAATATATTCATTGAATTAACAATCCAGGAGGCTACACATAAATATATTATGTCTAAAAGTAAATAAACTATTAAAATTCAGATTTATATATAAAAGGTATACAGTAAACTCCCGATTATCCGCGAAATTAAGTGGCACGGCAATCGCGGATAGTGAAATTCGCGGATAATCCGCAAAAGAGCCGAAAATAGGAAACAAAAAAATTAAACTGTAATTCCAACTTAAAAAACTCGATTTATATACAGTAAAAGTTACAATTAACATTAAACATTTTTTAATGACAAAGTAGATTTACTAAATAAATAACCTAAAATATATTTCAGTATAACTTACATCATAAGATGGATACAGTACTGTACTGAGAGACTTTATTAGACACTGAAAAAACACAACTCTTTAAATTCACAACTTTTTGAAAAAATCAGTCACTTGCTTTTGTTTCTTGCTATGAAAACATCTTTTCTTAATTCTTGATTGAATTTTCCGCAACACAAGTTTTTCAGCCAACTGCGAATCGTCGTCTTGTTCCTCTAAATAGTGAAGGAGTCCGTCGACGTGTTGCAAAGCCACTTCGTTAGTCATCCGCGCCTGCAAGCTAGGCTCGTCTTCTTCACTTTCACTTTGCTCTTCTTCTTTCGCACCCTCTCCCATTGCTTTGTTAACGATTTCCTCATCTGTCAAGCGCTCGAATCCTGGCTCGTTAGCGTCACACTCCAACCACTCTGCAATGTTCTCAACGTCGACATTCTCACCACCCGGAACTGCTTTTATCAAGTCTGCGAGCGTTGCAGTGGCCGTGTCAACATCTTCATTCTCTTCTTCAGAACTCAAAGGGATTAAACTATCATTTGATTCGTCACTAGGCAACAGTTTTCTCCATGACTTCATCAGAGTTGATGGTTTCACTAAGTCCCATGCAGATGCAATGTCGTAGATGCTGTCAAGGATTTTGTAGTGTTTCCAAAACTCTTTTAGATCACAACCTTCTTCAATTTTGGTCATTAGCAGCTTGGTTCTATACGTTCTTTTCATTTTTGCAATGACCCCTTGATCCATGGGTTACACTAGCGAGGTAACGTTTGGGGGAAGAAACTTGACAAAAAAATTTCCATCAGACGATTTAAGCACATTTGCAGATGGATGAGAAGGTGCGTTGTCAATCAACAGCACAGCCTTTTCAGGCAATTTTTTTGTTTTAAGGTGCTTACTAACTTCAGGAACAAAAATCTTTTCAAACCATTCTTGAAAAATTTGTTGGTTCATCCATCCTTTTTTTTTTTTTGATTAAAATAATCAACAGGCAAATTTTCTGCTCTTGTGCCCTTAAACGATCTAGGTTTTTTAGACTTTCCAATTACAAGAAGTGTAAGTTTATGACCACCGGTAGCGTTACTGCATGACATTATAGACATTCTTTCTTTACTGCTTTTATGCCCCGCCGCTTGACGTTCACTTTCAAATGCCAAAGTGCGAGTAGGAAGACATTTCCAAAAGAGTCCCGATTCATCAGCGTTATAAATTTGTTCTAATGATAACTCCTCTTTTAAAACAAATTCTTCAAATTCGTTTTGAAATTCGACAGCTGCTTGTTGGTCACCACTAAGTTTTTCTCCGTGAAGTCCAATCTCACGAATTCCATGTCGCTGCTTAAATCGGGTTAACCAGCCGGACAAAGCATCAAAATTTCCTTGCAGGCCTAACAAATCAAAAAATATTTTTGCCTTAGCCGCAACGATAGGACCATTTACAGGGGTACCCTCACTTCGCACCTGAGCTAACCACTCCGCCAATGCCGAATCTAGTTCTTCAAAAGTTGAATTCTTCATAGTTTTACGGTTTTTCATCGCGGAAGCATTGTCTGACATTGATGTAAAGTTCACCAGTTTTTCTTTTTTCTTTAAAATATCACGCACTGTTGTTTCCCCGACTCCATAATCCAAACACATCTGCTTTCTTGAAGCGCCTTTTTCTATTTTAGAGATCATTTCGAGTCTTTGGGTAATCGTCAACACAACTTTCTTTCGCTTTTCTGCCATTTTAAATCCGAAACGAAAACACTAAAGCAGGCAAACACAAACACTAAAGCACAATGTAGAAGGCAAAAATAAACTTCGACTGGTCAGCAATCACTCTAAGTGTCAACTGAAGAGGGTGAGTGAAGAAAAGAAGGTGGGCGTGTCAATAGACGAGAGAGAAAGAAAGGAAGTGAGGGGGAGAGATTAGGAAGGGGAGGGTAGAGTCAGATAGGCGTTGCAAGGGGGGAGCGGGAAGGAAAGGTTAGCGACCTTGGCCGACTGTCTGCTCTTCGAAGCAATCATACGACTAGAAACAAAGTATGCCAGAGACAAAAATAGCAATACATGCCAGGCTATTGTGTGAGTTCAGAGAAGGTCTGTGGGGTTTTACTGCATACTGTACACAATACAATCGTCTGTAGAGTTCAACTTTTTGCTAAATTTCTTCGTTGATCATTCGTAATAAAATACAGTACAGATTTACATACAGTATTTTCCGTGACATTCGCGGATAATCCGCACCGCGGATCATCCGCCCGCGGATAATCGGGAGTTTACTGTATTTTAAATTAAATTTCAGGGCTGTGCGAATCTAGAAATTCTAGATCGAATCCGAATAATATTTGTTCAGTCATTTCGAATCCGAATAATATTTTTATGCTAATTACGAATCCGAATAATATTCTTAGGCTAATTACGAATCCGAATCGAGTCCAAATCTCAAGCCTACAAATCCTAATCTTAAGTCTTTTTATGTTTTGTCAAAATTCAGCTTTATTATTCAAATAAATTCAATTTTGTTTTAAACATTTTTAAAACTAATTAGGCTTCTATCAGTTTTTCCTGGGCCAACATCTGAAAAATGTGATAATGGAAAATGCACAACTGGACACCAAAACCTTTGAGCGAAAGTAGAGTACTGAACTCGAAAGTGTGTGATGCGTGGCGCGAGACACTGTGTCACTGCCACATGTCTGTTGTGCCACGTCGCGTTACCAATATGCGCTAATCCATTCATTTACGATGTTACAAAAAGTCGTGCTGTGCCACATCGCTGACAAGCATCAAACGCGCCCCAATATGCTCGTAAGCCTACATCAATGAAATACATTTGTTTGACGGGGGAGCAAATAGTTTGCTTATTAAAATTACTAAAGTTTAGCAGGCATTGTTGTTAACTGCTGCTCTTCTATTGCAGTACTTTTACAGTCATTGCAACAGAGTGTTCCGAGTAGTGTGCGTCGAAAAGCTATGGAGCAATGACACAACATTCAGTTCTGCTTCAAATTGGGTAAAACGGCGACAGAAAATCATGAGATGTTGGTGCAAGTGTACTGGCAGGATGCTGTGAGCAGGAAATGTGTGTACGATTGGTTTGCGTGCTTTTGCACTGGCAAAGAATCGGTGGAGTACAAACCGCATTCGGGACGGCCAAACATTGAACGTGAGCGAGCGATACTAACAAAAGTACGGTGATTGACTCTGCCATTAATAGCGGAAGGAGTGGGTATTAGCAAAGACATAGTGGGGGCCATCGTTCATGAAGAATTGGGAAAACGCAAGATTTTTTTACGATTTGTGCCGCACATCCTAACAGTTGATCATAAAGCAAGACGTCTTGAGGCCAGTAGCGAATTCATCAATATGTGTGACCGGGATCCGACTTTCCTGGATTTCATTGTCACAGGAGACGAGACTTGGTGTTACCAATATAACCTCAAAACGAAAAGACAATCAATGACATGGCGGTCATTTTCTTCGCCATGACAAACAATAAGCCCATGTAGATCACATTTTTTAACAAAGAAGGAATTCGTTCCTGCTGACCAAATGGTGAGTGCCGTATTCTACTTGAAGGTTTTCAAACGTTTGTTGCATCGCATCCGACGTGTTATTCCACAAATGTTCCAGATTCTAAATTGGATATTACTGAACGACGACGCACCATCGCTACCAGCATCAATTTACGCCAATTTTTGACTCAGCAGCGTGGCGTGACAGTTTTGCAACACCCACCATACTCTCCAGATCTGGTGCCTGCTGATTTTTTTTTTTTTTTTGTTCCCACATCTAAAGAAGGCCTCAACCCTCCCCTGCGATCGTGATAGGTTTGGGTGCATTTACAGTGCTATTATCGCGATCGCGATAAATACAGCTTACTAAATCTGCCACAAAATCGTCAACTATCAGTTGAATGACACAAATCTTATATAGTTCTATACTCATAATGAAGTAATCTATCAAATATACACAGATGGAACTTCATTTCTTGAAGTGTTGGTTTTTTTAGCGTTTGTTATTTTTAGTAAACATTTGTTTTTCAGTAAAAAGTCCAGTTTCGTACATAGTGCAACATAATAGTTTTTCATAATTTCTGTGTCCCTGAATAAAAATAAGTGCTAACAATGACCATTTCTTGTTTTATTACAATATTTGGGACATTTTACTCACAAGGAAAAATAATGTATCTCTTTATGGAATAGAGCTGTGAGGTCACTAAGTGAGTTTTTATTTTTTCGAAAGAAAAATTGTTACATAAACATGGAAAAGACATCAGCTGATGAGGGATAAGTTCATTTTTTATATTTTTTTATTAATCTATGCTTATTTCTCTAAACACTGATATATAATATGTCATAGTTTGTGTTTGAATAACTTATGTAAAAAAAAATTATAATAACTTTATGTCTGTGACCCCTAATTTGGCTTAGCACTGGGAAAAAAATGATCAGCAGTTGAAGGGTTAAAAGGATCAAGGTTTGCGGACCAAGAGATTCAAAACCAAGTGACGGCAATTCTGAAAACAATTCTACATGAAGACTTCTCCAACAATTTTGAAGCGCTATTCGAACGTTGTCAGAAGTGCGTTGTGTCTGGTGGAGAGTATTTTGAAGGCCAATAAAGGTATTTATTGTTCTAATGTACATTCTGTTTTTATCATACCATTCACCGAACTTCTTAGACAGACCTCGTATGTTAATATGTTTCACTATAATAGGTTACAATTGTAAAAAATATTCATACAGTATTTTAATTATGCTTAAAGGGTCAACATTAGTAGGTACTTTGAATTGAATTTATTAAGCAAGGACAAGTCCTATTTGTTATGCAGTTAGCTTTACAACAACTGTAGCTATGATAAATTTGAACATACCTTGAGATTTTTTTGTCTGAATAAACAAGCATTGCAAAGCACTTCTGCTGGGTATTTCTTTGCTAGACGTTTTAGTGAAGAAGAGACTTTATTTCTTACAGATTCATCCTTATCACCTGCAGCTTCTAGTAAAGCATTGATGCCAACTGAAACAATAATACTAGGTACTCTTAAACCACAATTATTATTTCTATCAATGTATGCCAACTTTGTAAATTTATTTTTAAATGTATATATTTACTAGGGAGTGTAGCCTACTTGGATTTGCTCTGATTTTCACATTTATGTTTTTGTGGAATACATTTAAAAAGGATTTACTAATTAGTAAAAACTTAATTATTAATTAGTAATTTATCCATTTGTAAATTCTAAGTATTGTTTCAAAATTTTAGATAAAAGAGCTTATTGTAGCTACTAATTTTATATAACGTTTGCCGACATTTCTTTTCCTATATGGTTTGATTCAACTCAATAGTTTTGAAAACATAAGTCAAAAAAACATCCCAATGCCCAAAAACAGAGAATTGAATTTTATATAATTGTGTACCAGTTATCATGTGATGATTGCCCAAAAACTTATATAGGCCAAACTCGAAGCACATTTAAAACCCGCTTTAAAGAACATATTCCATCTTCCAAACGTTCTACAACCAAGAAAATAGTTTCCAAGTTCACAGAGCATTTAATTGACACCAACCATAATTACACAGACATTGACTAAAACTTGAAAATATTACATCACTGCAATAAAGGTCCATTAAGGAACGCGATAGAGGAGTTCCACATATATAAAATGCAAAACAAAATCCAGACAATCTACTTAATAATAAGTTGCTTTTTCATTCCCACACCAACTTCGATTTGATTAATAGCACGGAAGAAGTTCCAGCGCTTCACGATGAACAAACTTTAACAATAACCCCTCCCCAAAGCAGCATTACTTCAGTTGACGATCGAACACATTCGAGATAACATCCCCGATAACGTGCGTCGCCCGTATTTGTATAAATTTTAAATGTGTTGTAATTTGTGTTATTTAAATGTTTGTGAAGTGTATTTGTATGTACATTTGAAAATGACTGAATAAAAAGTCGAAACGCGACATGTGATAAGGAAACACAACAACTACACTTGATTCCATGTTCACCTACAGAGCACCCCATGTTATCCATACGACAATCTCAGCTATACTAGCCAACTAAAAAACATCAACTCCCATGCAACGCTTGGTCAGTTGACGCAAACCGCATGACTATAAACGTGATGTTCCTTGTAATGGTAGTAGCATGTCTATACTCCCGTAAGACCTATTCTGCACGGTGAACGTGGAATCGAATGTACATCAAATCAAGGATTGTTCGACAGAATCGCCATAAGGTAATTTAAGTAAATAAATAAATATTTCTTCACTGTAAACCTTAAAATTAAGTTACTGATTGATTGTTATTATTGGAAATAGATTTACTATAATTTGGCAACTAACTTTTGATCAATTATTAATTTATAAAGTAACATTATCTTTGTGTTATAAATTAACTCCTAACTTTGGGGAATTATAAAGTTAAAAAAATGTTTAGGCTTAATATCATAATGTATTTTTAATATAAATGATATACTAAACTTTTAGGCCTACTTATGATCACAAACTAAATTATACCTTCACCTTTCAGCTTGCTGTTTTGCTTATTTGGCTTTGCTTCTTCATCATTTGACATTTTAATTTAATATAACCTATATTAAATTGATCTCACACAACAAATAAAATAAGTAAACAGCCTAAGCTAAACAAGGCAGATTAATCACTATCAAAATGTACACTCCTAATCTTGAATTTAAAAGGATATTGACATCACTTGTTTGCATTGCTCAATGATGAGCAGGCGTTCTTGAGTCATACCTATATACATAGCTATCAATAAAACAACAAAATCTATTCACTTTGTCCTTTTATTTCTATGTAAATATTGTCCTTATCAGTATTAGAATATCTATAGCAATACTATTATAATATTATAGTAGGTAATTTTAGTAAAAGTGATAGCCTAATAAATAAGTTTGGCCTATGACAACTAACTTCTTTAGGCCTACTAGTAAGTATAATATTATGCAATCATTTTTGTAAGCATACAAGTAACTATGTAAATGATTAAAAACCGAGCCAAATAAAAAAAAATTGGAAAACGATTGACCCTAAAGGCCATCCCCGTAACTTCCCGCTAAGTTTAATTACAAAAGTATGATGAAAGTTTGATAACACTATTTTTGGAAATTTTGAACTGCCATAACTTTTGAATGAATCAACCGATTTTTATGCGATTTGCGGCAATCGATGCAGTTTTTTAAGTCCATTGAAAAATTTTTCAGATGAAAAGTTTCGGAGAAATTGAGGAAAACACATTTTTTTATTTTCTTTCGTTCACGATATCTCGCGAATGGATCAACCGATTTTTATGCGATTTGCGGCAATCGATGCAGTTTTTCGAGTCCATTGAAAGAATCGACAACAAAAATTTTTCTGATGAAAAATTTCGGAGAAATTGAGAAAAAACACTTTTTTTAATTTTCTTTCGTTCACGATATCTCACGAACGAATTAACCGATTTTGACCGGACTGGTAGCGATCGACGTCGCTTTTCAAGGTTAAAAGCTGATTCGATTTTGGAATTGATCGGTAAAGCCGTTTAAAAATTATTCCAAAAAAACCTGATTTGAAAAAGTTTATTTCTTAGTTTTTTCGAAATTTCTCAGAACCTACCGGTCCGAATTAGTTGAAATTTTCAGGAAATCTAAGTTTGATGGAACTCTTTAGAACGCCGTTTGGTAGGATCCAATGGGTTAAGCCGTACAAAAGTTATAAGCGGGTCACATACTTACATACACACATACATACAGACAGGGTGACACCCACTCGGGAGTGGTCAGGGAAGATTCCTAGGACCTCAAAACGTCGAGATCTGATGAATACTCGATTTTCGAAAAACGGGGTGAAACCAATAACTTCCCGATTTTAGAAAATTTTAGATTTTCTTAGCTGGAAGTTAAAAAAACTAGTCAAAATCAATTATGTTAACTTACAAATAAATAATTCATAGCTTGAGAGGATTTCTCAATAAGTGAATTTTTATAATAAAAACTTTTGTGTTAGATTGAACAGAAAGAAAACAAAATTGCCGTTTGCCTTGCACATCCTGAAAACATTTCTGCTCCCATAGAGTAAGTATTACCCATTCTAATAGTATGGTGACCTTTAGCAGAAGGGTAGTATAGTGAATAGCAGTCTTGGGCCTGTTTAAACTCCTATCCTCGCGGCATCGTATTTAGGACTCACATCCTTTCCCACGCGTTGTTTCTTACCTACAGTTATACGTGGAATCCGAACCACAGCCAACGATGTCTGTTAAGAAACCATTTAGAAAATTATTCGGGGTCAATGGGAATTGAACCCGGAACTTTTCCATTGATGGTTGCCATGACGATTGATAAAGCATCGACGCCTTAACAACCACGGCCATCGTGGCTCTTTGTATTTTGTTCTTTCGTTTTTAGTCTGTGTTGGTATTAAACTTTGTGAATGAGAGTACCATTATGAGTGAAAAGCGAAAGCGTGTTGTTTTATCTTTATATCAAAAATGGGAAGAAATTTAACGATTAGATGGGGGTGATTCAATAAGAAAAGTGGCAAGTGATTTAGGTGTTGGGGAAGTGAGTTCCGGGGATTGTAGACAAAATAGATCGGAAATCGGAAAATAGATCGGCAAAGTGGGATTCTATTCAAATAAAGAAGACGCTTGACAATCAATGAAAAAAAGGGAGTATGGAAAAACTTCAGAGGCATTATTTTTGTGGTTTTTATTACAGTGGATTACAGTATCCAATTACTTTCATTTGAGCACAGTGTGAAACCTTCTTTGTTTATTTAAAACTATATGATTTAAATAAAATATACTAGGGGCTCTGCCCCTGGACGCTCCGCGTCCCAACCCCGCCTCGGCCTCAAATAGCTGCTTCGCTTCGCTCGCAGTTGGAAAATTTTACCTAATCTAAAAAAAACTGGTAGTTGTGAAGAATTATAATAAAACCTGACTCTAATAATTAGCCCAATTGGTGTTTTGGTTCATTGTAGGCCCACCCTAAAATTATGTTCAGTTTTTGATCCAAATTAGCTGTTTTATATATAATAGGTTTGTAACAACCAATGTTTGAATTGAACTAAAATATAGTTAGCATTTTTCATTGATTTTGTTTGTGTTTGTTTTTAGTTTGTCAATGTAACCTCAAAAAGGTAATACTCTTCAAATTTTCTAAGTAATGTTGCTATGGTAATGAAAGTAAACAAACATGATGTGTTGCTAAGTGTTTTATACGAACAGCTGTTTTTGTGCCCCTGATAAAATCAGCTGTTTTTGATAAAATCAATAGAAATCTTTCTTCCATAAGATTAACATTGAAACTTTGAGGGCCACTGGGGCATAGCCCTAATGTCCTAGGACTTTGGTAAATGGCCTAAAACCTTCCCAGGGTTAACCTGTGTTACTATGCAAAATTTAAAAGCAATCGGATGAATGGTATACGAACGCAAAGTGGACAAAGAACCAAAAAAAACCCCCATAAGGAATACACAGCAGAAATTTGCATTTGATTATAACGTTTGTAAGGCGAAAGATACATGATTTGTAATGCTTGATGACATATCTGTGAATGATTACCTGCAATTTAAAAAAAAAATAAGGAAATCGGCCAGATAGAATAGCCGTACTGACTGCCACAAGTTTTCATAAATTCTTTTAATATATAGATTTTGAAGTAAGTATGTGGTTCCAAATCAGCCTATAACGACGTATATGACGCAAGAACTCTTACCTCAATGTTTTTCTCACGCTCTACCGTGTTATCCGAGTTTTTGGTCATCCAAGGTATTGGGGGTTAAGAACTAAGCCCTTTTTGTTACGGTTCAAATTTAAGGTTGGCTGGTTTAATAATAATTAACACACCAGGTGGTTCAGTGATAGCACCGTTTTATTGCCCAAAATATACTTATTCTAAGATGTCTACTCCTATCTCTATGTCTTATTTCTACTGACACACTTTTATTGATTGTTGACTCAAAAGACAGACCACTCTAGATATCAGCTTTCTATTATCACGCATAAACCCTGGCCTATACCCTTGTTAAAAGGCCCCAATGTGACTGTATAGAATATTACTGTGATCTACTTGCTCACCTTACCTATATACACCCAGAAAGCCCTGTAGACTTTGCCCAAAGTCTTCCGAATGTCTCCTTGTCCCGAAGAATACGCAATTATCCGGTGTTCGATCCCTGTCGATAAGCAGAAATCTATTCGAGACTTTCAGTCTCTCTGTCGGCACTAGCTTTGTAGACTTCGCCCAAGGTTTTCCTAAGAACCTGGCCTGTTCAAGCAACAGACTCTGGCCTTTTTCCTCAAACACTGGCCGATCACCCTACTCTGACCTATCACTCCACACTGGCCGCAATTTATATAGTACACTTCCGCCTGCTTAAACTGACCTGAATCTTGTGCCAATGTCAGGTATTTCTACATTTCCTACTTCCTTATTTCCGTGTTCTGTCCTTTGTTCAACAATCTTACAACAAACATTGCTTGACTACCTATTACATCATACTTGACCTACAATAATTATTAAACTAACCATTTCCTAATTATTCCTAACAGGTATAACAGGAATAATCGAGGTTCTACTGTATATGTAGATTTGCACAACACAGATGTCACCGGAGAAAAATAAATAAAAACCTGCTTATAAATATGACTGTTAGCTCCTAAAATATTCCTCTTAGGTCAACTTTTTATGTTATAAGTGTATTTATAATAAGGCTAAATGTCTAATCATACATTAAACAAAATTTTAGTCATTATTTTTCATTCAGAAAATGAAGGTATAAAATTGTCTGTCATCTGTTTTTACAATAACGACAGACATGAGGTTTTCAAGGTAGCCTAAGTTCTTTTAACATTTAAAAAGTCATAAACCAGATAAGATTAGATACGTTTTATTATCTTTGCTTGATGGAATCATCTAAACAATGTTATCATCTTTTATCTTTAGGCTCATAAAAAGTTATTGAATTAAGGAAATTAGTTCAGATATCGGTGTAAGTTGAGAATTAGTATCGGTGCAAGTTTACATTACGACTCTCCGCTATGTTACGGAAGAAGTCCCAACTTATATGCAAGAAAAAGCTCTAATACATAATTGAAGTGTTCAATTCTATTTCTAAACTTCTCAAATAAATGAAAACAAAATATGTTTAACTAAATGTAATTAATTATAAACGAAAAATAAAACACTTTAAACTCAATTCACAACTTATTCAACTCAGTAAATAAGAGCCTAAATAAACACGGTTGCCGGTCTCTGCTATTCCTACAACTTAACATCACTTAATAAAATACACATATATATATATATATATAAACAGGGTGTTTCTTAAATAGCACGCCAAACTTTTGGAGTGAGTTCCTTACATAAAAATAAATAAAAAAGTAAATGTGTGTGGCCGTGTGACTCCCGTTAAGAACAAATTTCATTACGCCTTTTATTCAATTCAATTGCGGCAACAAACTTATTTCAATTGTCGTTTATTACTAGTTTGTTTTTGATACAAATATTTACTGTTTCCATATGTTTAATGTTGTTATAATAAAGGAGTAGAATTAATTATAACATCAAAGCTAAGATGGTTGTAAACATAGTGAAATGTCCATTCATTGTAAAAATACATTCAATAAACATAAAATGTTGGTTCATCAGGTAGGGCCTAACCTAAAATTATTGTATGTATGTTTAATCCTACGTTGGTCGACGGGTGAGCGTGGCGCTCACTTTTAATTTTATTTTGCTTCAAATCAACTATGGTTAGCATTTCCGGTCTGAAACTTCGAATAGCTGTCAGTTGGAATGTGATGAGGTGGGAGGTTGCCGATCGAGCTGCCATCTTATTTCCAGTCGCATCCTTGACACCGAACTGTTCACAAACACGAGAGTGAGCGCCACGCTCACCCGTCGACCACTCGCGTTATAATTTATTTTACTAAAGTCGGCTTTTGTTTAGGTTGTATTTTAGGATTTTAAGCTTATTTTTAAGTACATATAGTTTGTTTATGTATTAATTATTATGGATAACAATCAACAAATAGTACAGTGGCTGCTGGATGAATCTGAGGGTGAGGACACGATTGCCACCGATTATTTGTCTTCTGATCATGAGGAGGATGTTGTAAATAATAGTGTTCATGAATCTGGCAGTGAACAGTCAGGTGAAGAAGAAGAGGCAGGAAATACTTTCTATACCGGGCCAACATACAAAGGCAAGGACAATGTTACGCTATGGAACAAGCATGCGCCCTCTCAATGTAGACGAAGGTTAGCAAGAAATATTATTGTTCATCTTCCAGGTGTAAAGGGAGAAGCTAAAAATGCTCAAACAAAATAAGAGAAGCATGGAGTCTTTTTTCCCCGGATGTAGTTATTGAGGAAATAACTAAACACATGAACATTCGACGGAAAATTAGGTAAAATTATAACCGAGAATCTGATGTTATAGATACATATCCTGAAGAAGTTAAGGCTCTTATTGGTCTAATCTACACGGCAGGAGTGTTAAGATCTTCACATGTCAACTTATTGGACTTGTGGGCTACCGACGGAACTTCTCCTGAAATATTTCGTATGGTGATGAGCTACAGGCGTTTTTATTTATTATTACGTGCACTTCGTTTTGACGATGAGGCCACAAGAAGAACGAGAAAAGCTTTGAATAAGCTGGCTCCCATAAGGAATGTTTTTGATGGTTTTGTGGCTTGAAGAATTACACTGTAAGTGAGTATGTAACACTGGATGAAATGCTTGAGTCATTTATAGGAAGGTGCTCATTCAGGCAATATTTGCCAAAGAAGCCGGCAAAATGAAAATGTTCGCTTTAGTTGATGCTAAGATGATATATACATCTAATTTAGAATTATACTGTGGTATCCAGCTGGAAAAACCATTTTCAAACATGATGTTATTTAGCTTCCAAAAATGCAATTATTATAATAATGGGTAATTAATTACCTTATTTTTAACCGTAGAGCACTCTAAAATATATCCTTTCTGGATTACCGGTTTCGGTGGTTCATGCCACCATCATCAGATCAACCTCAAAAATGATTCATTACACTGTTGTGGAACACGTCGTAATAAACTATACACAATTAACATAAAACATTAAAAAACACAAACACTTGAACAAATTTTAAAATATATACACTGAAAAAACAACTTCACACATCACATGAAGACTCCTTTACACATGTCATTTCATATGGTGACAGATCGTCCAGTTTGACCGATATAAAATTTAGAGCAATCGCTACACGTAATCTTATATACACCTGACGTGTTCATTCTATCAAAAGATGGATTATTATTCTTTTTCTTCAAAAATTTGACGAGGTTATTTGTGGTTCTGTATGCCGGGATGATATTATGTTTTCTCAATTCTTTCTTTAAACTAAATTAAAGTTTCCTGTTAAAC
>JAGFPH010000469.1:322176-333404 GCA_018207615.1 Philaenus spumarius
CTTGAATTAAAGCTCTCGACGAGAAACTTTTGGGAAAATTGCCAGAATTTAACAATTTTCAATTTTGCAAGCACCTTTTGGGCGGGAAAGATTTTTTAGATTTTTTAAATTTTTTTACTTTGAGCGCGTTTAGTAAGAAAACGGTAAAAGATAGCAAAAAATGTTAAATACAAAAGTTGTAGAAAATTTTATTTCAGACCAACGATTTTTCATCAGATTTAAGATCCAATCATCCATTTAGCCACTATTCATCCGAGAAGGGAGGCTCCGCCCAACGTTTATAAAGCTAGCCGGTTTCACTGATTCACTGACATTAATTATTAGGCACTTCTCGTAATTGTACCCCCCCTCAACCTCATACTTGAATTAAAGCTCTCGACGAGAAACTTTTGGGAAAATTGCCAGAATTTCACATTTTTAAATTTTGGAAGCACCTTTTGGGCGGGAAATTTTTTAATGATTTTTTCAATTTCTTCATTTTACCACTTTGAGCGCATTTAGTAAGAAATGGGTAAGAGATATCAAAAAATGTTAAATACAAAAGTTGTAGAAAATTTAATTTCAAAGCAGAGATTTTCCGTCAGATTCAAGATCCAATCATTCATTTAGCCACTATTCATCCGAGAAGGGAGGCTCCACCCAAAGTCCTTAAAGCTAGACGATTTCACCGATTCACTGACATTAATTATTAGGCACTTCCAGTAATCGTACCCCCCTCGACCTCATACTTGAATTAAAGCTCTCGACGAGAAACTTTTGGGAAAATTGCCAGAATTTCACATTTTTAGTTTTGGAATCACCTTTTGGGTGGGAAAGATTTTCTCGATTTTTTTCAATTTCTCACTTTGAGCGCATTTAGTAAGAAAACGGTAAGAGATAGCAAAAAATGTTAAATACAAAAGTTGTAGAAAATTAAATTTCAAAGAAGAGATTTTCCGTCAGATTCAAGATCCAATCATCCCTTTAGCCGCTATTAACTTAAGAAGGAGCTCCGCCAAACAATCCTTCAAATTTCTTATGTTAATCTTATGGAGATAATGTTTAATGAGTTTGAGTCAGCTGCCAAATAAAAAAGCTGATTTGTGCTCGGTCACCTATGTACAAACAAGCCAAAGATTAACGAGATTCTTTAGCGAATTTTTCAACTGCGAGCGTAGCTAAGCAGCCATCTGAGGCCGAAGGCCGAGGCGGGGTTGGAACGCGAAGCGTCCAGGGGCAGAGCCCCTAGTTACAAATAACTCTGTCTACATACGTAATAACAACACATAACTATCAGCAAACAGGAACATTATTATTTTTACGTTTTGTGCTCTATTTCCATGTAACAGTTTCAGTTACAATTCTCTTCAGTAATTATATTAAAATGCTATAACTTAGTGTTTGTTAATATTGTTATCATGAAGAAATGAAGTAAAAAAGGTAGTTCTTTGATTTCAGAAAACAGACACAAAAAACCTTTAAAATTATTTCTTACGTAAATACTTACTTCTTCTTACTTCTTCATACGAGCTTCCGGCCTCAGGTAATGCCGACGACTCGATGACCATGATATGCCGCAGCCGCCAATGCCCAATACCTCTTGTTCCGCAGTGCGTCTTCCAATTTGTTTTGGCTGTCCTTTAAAGCTTCTCTGAGAGAATCTCTCATTCTGTTCTCCGAGGTGCACTCCAGCAGTATGTGGCCCATGGTCTCCTCTTCGACGCCGCACCTCTCGCATCTGTCGGTTTCCTTCAGTCGAAATTTTCTTAGGTAGCTGTTTGTTACCGCGTGTCCCTTTCGAGCTCTTGCCATAAACGTAGCAACGCTGCGGGAGACCCCTCTATACCAGTTTGGTGCGGTAGGTGTTTCCTGGATTTTAAACAAAGACCGTCCAACAGTTTCTTGCTTCCATCTCTCAGTCCATTTCTCCATTACAAATCTTTCAATCTTCCTTTTGCATTTGCTGAGAGAGAATTTTGTGGGTGGGACCGGGTGCATCTCAGCCGCACTTTTAGCTATTTGGTCCGCCAGTTCATTTCCCTGCAATTCACAGTGCGATGGAATCCACTGGAAGACTAGGATCTTACGTAAATAGAACTTCGTATTAAATCTGTCATGATTAAAAATCAACCAAACCAGCCTACATCGAAGCTCTCATTTAGGAGTATATCCTTATATTGATAGAATTATTACATTTCTACTTTAAAAAATGGCTTTGAAATAGAATATCAGAATTTAGGCATATTACTCTAATATTTTGTAGAAAGTTTATGGTTCATTGTCCACCTTTAAAAGCATTAGCAAACACATTTTACTTTCTCACTATACTATAGTATAGAGAAAGTATAGTGATCGCAAAAAAAATCGATGTTGAGATTTTTGTGGAAATATCCGTTTTGGGACCCCCTGAGTCCAAAAAAGTGGTTTTTACAAAATGTCTGTCTGTATGTATGTCTGTATGTAGACAAAGCTAGAGAGAAAACTATTCGATCGATTTCAACCAAATTTGCACCAGACATGTCCAGTACGCCTGTATAGATGCACGAAAAAGGGTTTTGAACAATTTTGAAAAACAGCCCCCTTTTCGGCCAAAAACCCCCCAAAAAATCAGTTATTATTTTTTTATAAAAAAACGGCTCTAACGATTTTGATAAAATTTGGCTTATTTGTAGCCTTTAATGTGCCCTACCATATACAGAAACCCGCATCTTTCTAAAAATTCTCGTTTAGCTAATAATAATAATAATAATAACTGTTTTTGGGGGTTTTTTGGCCATAAAGCGGGTTGTTTAAAAAAAATTTCAAAACCATTTTACGTGCATCTATGAAGACCTAATTGACGTGTTTGGTGCAAATTTTTTCGAAATCGATCGAATAGTTTTCTCTCTAGATAATAATATTTATTAGTTAATCTCCAACTTTAATAAAAAAACTCTCCTACCCCACCATACAAGTCATAGTGAATCTGTTTAGTAATTTAAATGTATTTGTGAGAAAGTATGTGCCAGTTCCTGGTACCATTTATTTTAAATGATTATAAAAACCTCAGCCTCTATTGTTATAAAGTATTGATACCCAGCATCTCAATCAATACACACATCTAAGAAAGCTCAGTCACATTTTAGTCTCACAAATTTTAACCCAAACTAAAATTTTGTGTATAAATGGTTAAATGCTAAATAGATAAAGTAGCATTCTTATTATCCAACCGTTACAGGAGTTGACTCCTGGTTGGTTAATAGAAAGATCAGTTAAACTTTAGAGGTCGCATTAATTCTGAAACACAAAATGTGGCACACGGAGGATTCCTCCAATTACAAAATGAAAGGAATTACTTGTTAAATCAATACTTTTATTGGTGTTATTGTTAAAAATAAGTATAAAAATGAAAGTTATATAAGGAGACACAATTAAAACCACTATTTACATAAATATATAAAAAAAACTGTTAGTTGAAGTTAAACCGGTAATTTTTAAAGAGGCCCGTGAACTAGGCTGGAAATTACGACAGCCAACCACAAGGAACCATTTTTTTCATACAATACTTTAACAACCCGGCAGAAAGCTCCATGATGCTACCTATGGAAGGTGAAAACGAAAATGGCTGTAAATGCTACAGTATCGATCTATGTATTGTATTACATAAAAGAGGATAAGTAAAAATGTATATCTGAATCAATTATTTGTTGATTTTAAATTGTCGGATATTAACCATCATTTATTTTGCTGTGCCATATTTGTATGGATATTATAGCAACTGTCATACTACCCAAGCAAAGCGGAATAACACTTTTATTTCTTCTGCATGGCAATTGAATTTTAATGTTTTATTTTTGAGAACGGTAGTCAATGAATGTCTTCTGTATCTGATTGACATCTGTAGCAATTTACATTAATTTGATGCAACATGCTTTACTGTTACAATTCACCTTCAGGCGGACAATCAATGCTTAACACTTAACAATATAATTTGACGAATACTGTTAGTTGTAAATCTAAAATTTACTACACATCATTATTTAATTGTAAGAATAACAAGTTTGAATTCCAAACAGGTCCACCATTTAACTTGTTAGTGTCAACCTTATTTCGGCCCGTATTAAACTGTGAAATATTTTTACAATATGTTTTAAAGAAGTTCTTTGATAGTGTAATGGGCCATCTTTTATAATATATTTCTTTTATAACATTTCTTTTATAAAATTTAAGAGGTTGGCATTACATAAAATGTTAGATACATTTTTACCTTTTAGTACAAGTTCAAAATGTTTTATAAAAGAATCAATCTTTTATAATAGATGGATACCATCTTTTATAAAATATTTTACAGTGTAATAAGGGGTCTAAATAAAAATTACAATAGTTATCAAACTGGTATCTATATAACCATAATATAAAGAGGGTCAATGGTAAATGAATGTAAAAAAAATGTTAATTCAATATAATATTACATGAAACAATTTCAATAATAGAAATAGAAATATTTATTTGCCAGAATCTTTTTTTTTACAAACAAAATTTACAAACCCTTTACAATCTTTTTTTTTACAAATAAATAATCAGTCTAATAATAGTTTCTTTGAATCAGTTTTTGAAGTAATCTGTAATAATTTATAAGTTTATTTGTATCACTATCATTATTAAATTGCCATATTTTTTTCTTACAAAAATATTTTATTTATCCATAAAGGAACCTGCAATCCAAGATTGTAAGAGAAGATGGTTCACACAATATGTATGTACATGGCGTTACTGAAGTAGAAGTGAAATCCACTGAGGAGGCATTTGAAGAATTCTATAAAGGCCAAAGGAGGAAGAGAATGGCGCATAACACACTTAATGCTGAATCAAGTCGAAGCCACTCAATATTTTCAATCCGTTTGGTACAGGTAAGTTGGTCTTAGAATATTTCTTTATGTATTAAATTGGATATAGTAATATTGTTCTTCCTGGGCATTAAATTCTTTATAAGGAGCAGTTATTAAGTTTCCTTCGTTAAGCAGCGCAGGATCTTTCTTCCTGCCATCTCATCCAGTCAACCCCCCTTAATCATTCAAGGAAGTTTAGGATTCTGAACGTTCCTGTTTTTTAATATTTCATCTGGCTAGGGGAAGGCTGTATCCTTCAACTTTTCTCACCAAGCATCTTATATGTAAACAATGAAAAGAATCTTATATGAATCTTGCAGGAAACAATGAAGTGCTCTGCTGTTTGCATTGATCATAATTATGTTTGTCCTTCTTACCAGGAATATCATATGCTTGGTTTAGTCCAGTGACCTGTAGAAATGGCTATCATTTATTATTCTTAAATCATTCTTTTCTAAACTTGTCAGCCACCTAATCCTCCTCTCATCTTGTCTGTTCAAGAAGATTTTTGATTGCCTACAATCCTCTCTCTCTCTTTTGAACTAAATTGTTAATTTTGTTTTATCATAGTCTATCTCGTATGCTCCAAAATTAGAATGATAGGCCACAAAAGGAGTTAGCGCCCTTGCCAGTTCATCTGCTTCTTAATTATTTTTAATTCCACAGTGTCTTGATATCCAGATCAGCTTGATCTCTTTGCTAGTTCCTTCAGCACCTCCTGTGACTATTATCAATGATTCCAATTTGGTATCTTCAGATCCTTAGGTAGAGTCTCACTGTCTTAATAGATTTTTACCTATTTAACATGAACAGCCACCTCCACTAGTGCAGCCAATCACATAATACTGCACCTGTGTTTGGAACACAGGTACCTACCTAAGGATTCAATCTGCAACTAAGTTACAGCACAAAGAACAGAATCTGATAAGCCAAAGTCGCCCATTTTGAATATGTTTCAGGATGTCTCTAAACTGCCTGCTTACTATCTATCTCATGACCTATGATCGGTGATGCTAATTTAGTTTTGTTGTCTATGCTACTGTAGCTCCTTGGTGTTAAAGATCAGTGTGGGCCCTGGCCTCTCCCATCACCCTTCTACTTCCATATCATTTCATCATTCTTACGCATATTTCTTCTTGGTCTTAATACTCCCACTTAGTAATTTCCCTTGTATGTTTTACTCTGATGATCCTATACTATTCTGTGCATGATGTTGTCCTTTGCATTTCATCTTCTCTTGTGGAGGGTTATTTTCTGTAGCATTTTCCTTCAGTTAGACCAAACATAGCTCACTTTCTAATCAAAATGTCCTTACATGGGGGCCTTATAAAGTTTGAACTCTAATTGTGTGGGCAGAAGAGTTAATTTAACTGGAGTTTATTGTTAACAAAATAAGCTTGTTTTCTTAAAATAATCTGCTTATTAATTTCTAATTGCATACTTGGAAAATATATATTTTTGGCAACCAAATATTTAACGCTTTCAGGAGTAATGACGTACCGATACATCACCAGCAACACTACTCACAAGAGTAGGGTCCATAGACATAAAAATTATGCTCAACAGTAAAAAAATCTTGATTAAAAACAGATATATTAACTTTCAAAATGAAAATACATAGTGAGTTATTTTTGGTCTAAAATGGTACGAAAAGACAAAAACTACATATTTAAAGAATTTTTTTTTTTTTATTAAATATTCCAAAACACGGATGATGAACAAAGAGGGCAACCTTACAGTTTAGACACTCATAATGTGTATCTTTTTTTCTTGAGTTTTGGTATTTGATCTAACGTAGCAACGTTTTTCATGTTTGAGCCCTGTCTATCACGATTTGATATTGAACGTGGAAAGTGGCGGCCTGTCATGCGTAAAGAATACTTGTCATCACTTGGTACAAAATTGCTCTTGGTACGGGTCTTTTTTTCTTTTGGAATAGTATGGTGATTTCAAAAATCTGTCTGATAAGATTTATCCTAAAATCGAAAAAGGGACCTTTTTTGTTGATACGTTCATCAATCCAAACATGAAGAAGGCGTTCAACATGGTGATGTCCAAAAAATGGAAAAATAGTTTTCGGTACCACTTAGTTGTTTTTTTATGGGTGATTTATGTTTTACTATGTTTGAGAGAACTTATCACAAGTATGGACTGTGGTAGTTACTGCCCACGCCACCGAGCGCTTGCAGTCTACAACAGCTGTGACTAGTGGCGTAAATATAATTTTAATTTGAGGAGGTGATTAACCTGGAAGGAGACACTACCAAAAGCAACGACATACCGAAAGCGAAAATATTTGCAAGAACCTGCAACACAAAACTCTATATGTAATATTGCCCACTTCAAGTTGTTGGCTTCAGAGCTATCCTTCCAAGAGGAAATTATGTCTAGGGATTCAAGGACGAAATCAAGAATATGGATAAAATCTTGAACTGCATCAAACTTTGCCACCCAACGTGTGGCACATAACCTTTTTAAGTTTTTATTTTTTGGTCTATTTCTGATTTGTCAATGACATCGTTAAGAACAGCTTGCCTTTTGGGCGTATTGAAAAATACGTAACATTTTTCTATTGTGCCGAGACAATTGCTTATTTCACGGATCTCACATGCTCTTGTTACGGCTAAATTCAACGATTGGGCCGTGCAGTGTACATACAAAGCCAAAGGATGTGTGTCTTACACAAATTTGTTTACACCATTGTATTGACCAGACATTGCCGATGCCCCATCATAGCCTTGTCCTCTTAAACCATTCATGTTTAACCCATAACTTTCTAAACTATAAAGAATTTTCCCTGCTAATGCTTTGCCTGTAAGCTCAGTCGTTGGTACGAACTGCAGAAATTGCCCTTTCACAGTGTGGGTGTGGTTTTCGTTTTCCACAGTAACTTAGCAAACACACAAAGAAATTTGTTCCATGTTTGAAATGTCACTAGTTTTATCTGCCAGTACTGAGAAATAAGTGGCATTGTTAACTTCCTCAACCAGTTTGCTCTGTATTACATGAGGCGACAGATATTTAATTTTTCAGGGTGTCTAGCAGTCGGGAAAATCGGGAATTAACATAGAAATGAAAAACAGTCGGGAAAAGTCGGGAATTAACCTATAATTTTTTTTAAAGTCGGGAAAATGCATAAAATTGTTTAAAACAATTTTTAGGTGCATTAAAATATTCTAAACACAACCGAAACTAATAGCAATCCAATTTGGCGTATGAAAATGAAGCTAAGCAGAGCAGGTATATGGGCTATTGTACATTATTCTTGGAAGTCGAGACATGCCGTTACCATGCCAACGGGTTGGTGGTTGGGGGCACATGCGCAATGATTAAAAAATTCAAAGTAGTTAAATTACTATATTTTTAGGTATGACATTATGGTGAATTTGTTCATACGTTCGAACAGTTCACATTTTGTTATGGCCGTGTTAAACACTTTAAGTAAGAACTAATAAACAGTATGCATATTGTACTGTCAGGGTGCCCACTCAACCGTGAATTTCGTGTACCGGTACCGTGAATAAGAAGCCGTGAATTTCGTTGTCAAACCTTAAAAATCTAAACATTTTAGAATTACCATAGAACGAAATTATCACAAGAAAATAAAAGAAGTTTTGAGTCACGTTAATGTGTTTTGGAACTACAGTATTTGAAATTGAAAAACTGTTGCAACCTGCTAGCAGCTTCGTGAAAGACCGAGATGACTCATGACGACAAACCTTGAAGAACGTGGAGGAAAGAGAGAAGGGGTGGGGCCGAGTGAATTTGAGACTATCTTCTAACATACTACAGTTCTAGTACTCCGCTTTGTGTAAAGAGTTGTTTTCTAATTACACAAAGTAACAATGGGTCAACATTATATTAACATTAATTTCTATAATAAAATATGATTTATATGCCTATAGTTACAATATTCTTTTAATATTCCCGTTAACATTGTTTTATTGTAATTGTATATAATTAATTTAATCATTGTATTATCGTTCAATAATAATAACGCGAGTGGACATTGTAAGGAACATGGCTGGTAATAAGCAAATATTAGTCAAGAAAAAAATGCCAGCCGGTGAGAAAAAACTATGCAGTAAGGAGCCCGGCTTAGTTTGCCACATTACGGGAAAGTGACAAAGTGGTAGTGCGAGGGGGAAGGGGAGGTAGTGTGTCCTCCCTCGCTACTATCTCCTTCTCTCTCGCACAAGTACTCAAAATAGGTCGCCGCCGTCTTTAACCCTACAACTGTCAATGTTAATTTTTTTTTCAATGAAAAGCCGTTTTTAGCGTTTTACAAGCATTTTTTTCAAAAATTCGCCAAAAATAGTAATTTTATCCCAATCCAAAAGTGTTCCATAGCTTTTTTGTAGGAAAAAGTTCAAAAAATTCATATATGATAGTAAAAAATTTACTCATGTAAAATTGTAAAAGTTATTAGCTCATGAAACAAATAATGTTCAGTAACGGAAGAAAAAGTTTAAACTTTAGGCGTACATAACAAGTAGTAAACATTTTTTATATTTTTTTCGTAAGTTTAAAAAAGTTTTGTAATTTAGTTCTAAATATAAATGTATAAAAACATTTATCTATTTCAAATTTCTTATTTTGAAATCACCAGTTTTTATGTTGCAAATACACGATTGCTAACAAAACTAGGCCTAGTTGTAACGTAATTTACTAATATATGCTTTGCCCAAAAATGAAATATTATTATAACAAAGTGTAGAGAATAAATCAAAGAATTGAACTGTATACTTGTATATTACCATATCATAAAAGTGTTTTACTTAAAATCAATAGAATTACAAAAGTAAGATGAAACAAATGAAATCTCGGGCGGACAAAGGAAATTCAAAATATGACCGTTGAAGACAATGGAAACAGCCTTGTTTTGAAATCTCAAGCGGTAGTATGAATTCTGTGCAAATATGAAATTTCAACTGCTGTTTGAATAACACCTAACCAGTCAAATTTAGTTTGCTTTATACCAAACGAAAGATTGAACTTTGGTCTATAAATAGATATAAAAAAGTCTATTGAAATAATTCGAATTATAAGAGATATCTCGAACACAAAATGTGCTGTTTTATTGGTTGAAATCTGACCAATTGCAAGGGTCTACAAAACACCCCACAACTTTTGAACTATTTGTCCGATTTTTGATTGTATGGAAGTTTTAGATAGGTAAAAGTGTGATGAATCCTTCAGTATACAGATATAACTCAGAAAAATACCGGGCGGGCTGTATTGAGAGACATAGAAACTGGAATTAAAGGTAGGCCTAGTTTCGGCGAATTAAAATTCACGCGACATTGGCTTTTAGAAAACTCAAAAACTGCAACGATGATTACGTATGTAAATATACGTTTTAGAAAAAACTTGTAAATACAAAAGTTAAAGCTTAGATCATTTCCTTTCCAACGGTTTCTGATTTATTGCGATTGGATGATTTTTAGTGGGTGAAATATTCAATACAAGTTGAGTTGTCACGCACGGCGAAGTTCAGTGTTTTGATGCGTGGAAAACTGTACAATTGTGCAGTTTAACAGTTCCAGGGTTAAATCCATCTATTACTCCCATTGCAGTGATGGGTTGATTTACGATACCACCCATACTTTTTTGTTCTTTATCGATATCGAGAGTCAATAGCCGAAACTCGATATCGAGAGATGTTCAGTTTAGTTTATATCATTGTTAAGTAAACACCTCTTGTTTTATTTGAATTCAACTATTCATGCTTAAGCTTAGTTATTTGTACAGATAAAGGTAAAGTAGGCTCAAGGTCAACCACTTATGGATTCGTTTCTTACGTGTCTATTTATAGAATTAGGTTGCCTACTGTGACGAAAAAAAGTTACAAGTTGTATAGATCGGTAACTAAAGTATAATACCGTAATTATATTTGTTTTAGTTCGGGTAAAACATTTTGGACATTTTCGGGATTTATGTTACCCGTGATTTATGTTTTCCGTGAGAGTCCCGACAATTGCCTTTGTTTTACTTGTTATTCGTTCCTGCAAATAACGACATTTAATTTCTGCTTTTCCGAATTTTACAAGTGTTATCTATATAACCTTTTCGGCTGACCTTAGCGGTTGTATTTTAAATTAAGTTTTAACTCTGGTATTTTATAGAAACAAGAAAAAATTATTGTTCTTGTGAGTATAGGTTTTTCGCTGACACGCTGTTTTTTATTAAATTGAGTTTTTAATGACGTCGTTTATAAAATTAGCGCTAATAATATTCGGGAGTCGCATTCTTTGCGGACATTCATCATTGTATTTTAAATAATATTTCAACAATAGTAGTTCATAAAATTTTCTTAAATTGTATTCGGGCATCGTTTTTTTTCGCAAACATACGCTGTTGTACCCTATATTACATTGCGTT
>JAGFPH010000469.1:333414-353610 GCA_018207615.1 Philaenus spumarius
ATTTTAAATAATATTTCAACAATAGTAGTTCATAAAATTTTCATAAACTGTATTCGGGCATCGTTTCTTTTCGCGGACATACGCTGTTGTACCTTATATTACATTGCGTTTTATAAAATTAGCGCTAATAATATTCAGGCATCGTATTCTTTGCGGACATTCGTCATTGTATTTTAAATAGTATTTGAACAATGGTAGTTGATAAAATGGCATAATTTGTATTTGGGCATCGATTTTGCCGAAATACGCTGTTGTATATTACATTGCGTTCTAATGCCGGTGTTTTATAAAATTAACGCAAATAATATTAGGGGGTCGTATTCTTTTGCGTACATTCGTCATTGTATTTTAAATAGTATTTGAACAATGGTAGTTGATAAAATTGGCACAAATGGTTTTCGGGCATCGATTTTTTTCGCGGAAATACGCTGTTGTATATGACATTGCGTTTTAATGCCGGCGTTTTATAAAATTAACGCAAATAATATTATTGGGTCGTATTCTTTTGCGTACATTAGTCATTGTATTTTAAATAGTATTTGAACAATGGTAGTTGATAAAATTGGCACAAATGGTTTTCGGGCATCGATTTTTTCGCGGAAATACGCTGTTGTATATTACATTGCGTTTTAATGCCGGTGTTTTATAAAATTAACGCTATTAATATTCGGGCGTCGTATTCTTTTGCGTACATTAGTCATTGTATTTTAAATAGTATTTAAACAATGGTAGTTGATAAAATTGGCACACATGGTTTTCGGGCATCCATTTTTCTTGGAAATACGCTGTTGTATATTACATTGCGTTTTAATGCTGGCATTTAAAAAAAATAACGCTAATAATATTATTCGGTTGTCGTATTCTTCCGACCGGGAAACAATAATTTTGGACTTCACAGAACAAACGGAGCTACAGTCGTTCGCTGCGCGTTAGAATTGCTTTATCTAATTTAATGTACCGACTAATTCATGTGGACGCGGCGGTGACGCTGTCGCTCGTGAGCACCGATCTCATACTAACTCCCATTTAACTAAATGCTTCCGCTGGACGCAACTGCCGAATTGCCGGGTGTTGCTCGTGCGAACCAGCCCCTGTAGTCCGAACGAGCGTATTTGTAGTGTTGATAAGCCATAAATATATAAACTTTATTTCTTGGATTCGACAAAATGTTCGGGTAAAGTCGGGAATTTTATATGGGAAATTTGCTAGACACCCTGTTTTTCCATTCCCATCCAACATGTCTTATAAATGTTTATCTCATTGGCTCCTGTATCTCAAAAGGGCACTGAAATTCCCTTCATTTTTCTCTGTACATACAGAACTCATCCCAATAATTCCAGAGTCCTTGTGACCTCTCAAGGCAAGCTCTTGCCGTCCACATAATATGACAGTTTCAATCACACTGTCTCACTTTTGTTATTCAAATAATTCTAAGTCAAACAGTTTTATGAGAAGATAATTTACAAGTATACAGTTCAATTCTTTGATTTATTCTCTATACTTTGTTAATAATAAACTTTGAGCTTGACGAGTGAGAAGGAATTATTTTAAAGTAATAATAACAATTTACACTAATTCTCACACACATACGTTTATTGATCATAATAATATTTGTTATAAAAATACATACTTATTATAATAATAACACATACTTTGTTATAATATTTCATTTTTGGGCAAAGTATATATTCCTAAATTACATTTCAAACTTGGCATAGTTTTTATAGCAGTCTTGTAGTAGGAACATAAAAACTGGTGTTTTCAATCAGATCATCAACTCATACTACAGATTGACATTTTGTCGTCTGCAATCCGGAGATTGGTGGGCTGGGAAGGAAGATCGTAAGAACACCTCTATGCTCGATGCCATTTTGATTACTAGTCTTTACAAATTAATCTTATTACTAAATTTTGGGTTCGATCACTGTGGAAGTACTTGGAAAATGACAGGTGGTAATTAAATGAAAGTTAGTTCTGCATGATGGCGGATTTTAGTTATTTATTGACACGTGCCAATAGTTATTTCCATATTCAAATTACAAAAAGAATGACTCATGATAAAACAAATCTTTTGTTTAGATAAAAATTGAAAATATTTATAGTCTCAAGATACAAAAATGCAGACAATTAAAACATAAAGATAAGATTACAACTTTATGTATAATACTTGCGTATTTTTGTAGATGGTACTATAAATTTAACACTTAGAAGTTCACCAGTCGATATTGAAAGTTTGTAGTTCTTTTTTGATGAAACGGTTTACTTTAAAAAACCTCAAATTCACAATTATTAACTCATTCGTAAAAGATTCACAGTTCTTCTAAATATCTTGTTGAATAGTATATCGTCAAAGTAAGAATCGGAACTAATAACAATTATTTACGTCGTAGAATTGTTCATGCAGAACTATTATTAAAACCCACCCTTTATTTTAAAAAACCATCAAGGAACTATTATAACAAAGAAATATACTGGGGACGGCCAACACGTCCGCTCACGCCGGCGTTTAAGCTTGAATTGATTAAACGAAGATTTATTGTACGACGATATACGGTTGTCGTCTCTTGCGACTAAATACGCCGGAGTCTACTCTTGAACGGATTAACTTTTCCCATCGCCCGTCCACTTTTTCTACAAAGTGGCCTGATGTTTGACGTCACTGTCTGAGAATCTGGTCTATGAACCACCTTCTACAAGATGTCTCAGGCTAAAAATAACTTCTCCTGATGACTTTGCATTTCTTAAAAGTCAGCGTCTTAGTGTTTCAACTTTGCCGCTATAAATTGTACACTAACCAAATGTTTACATCAGTCACAATTATTATAAATTTACCAAATTGTCTGCTTTTCCTAAAATATTTTGAAATTATTGAAACCTATTATTATTTGTCTGCTTACAATTTTGTTTTAATTTCCCTCTTTCATTTGAATTTAAAATCACTTTTTACATAAAATCGTTATGCATTTAATTTAAATATCAAAAATAAACTGTACTCTAGGCTAAATCCTGCAAATTTACTGTATGACGTCCTGGATTGCACATGTTACAATATTAACTAACAGAATAAATAAAAATAGAAATTTTGAATTGAAAGTCTGGTGGCAGACTTGGTGAACTACATCTGCCCTACCCAACTGTGTACTATATATTTCTAACATTCTAAAATAAGCAGTCTAATTAAATCATCTAGGCTCAGGTGCCAATTTGATGCAGTATGCTCAGTTTTCAGTGAGCTTGTTAGAGTGGCGCACCTGGTATTAACCCGAATACACACATGGGCAATCTGGCTATATATTAAGATTGAAATATAACAAATTTAAAGTAAAGATAAGTTTGTATGTTTTAGGCTCCGTTAGACATGCACGGAGAGAATATTTTACGAGACAAGAAATGTATCAACATAAGTCAGCTGTCTTTAGTTGACTTAGCAGGAAGTGAAAGAACAAGTCGTACAAAAAATGTTGGCCAAAGATTGAAAGAAGCAGGTAACAAAAAAAAAATATACAAATTAAGACATATTATGTATGTTACTAGAGATATTTAATTAAACTCAAAACTTTTATTAAACTAACAAAATTTACATATTTACTATAAATTATGAGGAATGGTTCTCAAACCATGATTCAGGGTAATCTAATAGAAAATATCTATTATGTGATTTTGTTAATTTTAATTCTCTGCTGATACAAAAATATGTAGCAAAACTTAATTTATTTGTTTTTAATTTTTATTTATTCCTGAATGAACAAATATAGACAATGTATTAAATAATATTCAAGGGTTAAATCTCCAGATAAAATAATATTCAGATGATTCAGTCATCTTTTCCCCTCTTGCTTGGCTCAGTGCGTACATGTTTCTTCAGTTTATATTAATGCTCATATGTAGCATAAACGTCCGGACGTGGTTCTGCTTTAAGATAACTATTGATATTTAATTTGAGTGCTGCTTTAAGTTAGATAAACATTGAACTACATCGGGATCTATGTTTTGCTTCAATTAATAAAAACTTGCACTGAAATGAAAATATATTTCTAGTCACTAAAAATATTGTTTTGTTTTTTTATGTTTAAAAATTTATATTATAACTTGGAGGAAGCTAGGCTGTCCGCACACTACCTATGCTAAGCGTGAGAGAGGCGTTTGACAATCGTCAAGCGTGGAAAATAACGATTGTCGTTTTCCTCGTTCGCAGACGGGTCGTCAAGGAATCGACAATATGCTCCATTCCAACTTTCAGGGTTATGTTTACATCAATCATTATAATTTCTTGTGAACTCGATTGTTTTAAATATGAGTTATAGAACTAATGAATGTTATAATAAGTTATAAGATTTGCTTTGAGGTTAGAAAGTGTATATAAATACAACCTTTTATCATCAATATATTTGTTTATAGAATTTTAAAGAAGAGATACCTATTCGTTTAACTTCGGAAACATTCGTATATCTTCGTATAACATACAAACATATTCGATTATTAATTTCTTCTCTATAATATAATAAATTCTAAATCATTTGATCTATTAATATGCAATAAAAAGATAATATTTGTATCTTTCTTTAAATATATAATAACGTATATAATACAAAATTTTAACAAATAGGCCTACAGTTTTATAATACTTACAATATATGATATATGCAGGGTATTTGGTAGTCAGTGTCAAAAATTTCAAGGTGTTATTATGCATGCAAATTGCAACAAAACTATGTAATTCGGACTGTTCTATCTCACTCCACCTTCCAGAAACAGTAATTTTTAGATTTTTTCAAATTTATTGACAATGCCCATGAAAATCTCATTTTTCTCGACTTTTACCGAACATATTGCCACGTTTTTAAGACTTTTTTGGAAAGTAAAGAAAATTTTCTATCAGAATAAGTATATTTTGCCCCAGTCAAGCCCTCTTAAAGCCTTGTAAAATCTACTTGAAAAAATATTTTGGAAACTTGAGAAAAAGGGCGCTACAACTTACTTAAGAAATTTTTCTTTTGTGTCCTACTACAAACTGTCAAATATCACAAAAAACTTCCCCATATCTTAAGCTTTAAAATAGTATGCTAGAAGTAACCTTTCCTATTCACCTAAGGGGCGGCAATGGGCTTTAAACATAATTATTGACCAATAATACCAGGGTAGCTGGCCTTCGGAGTCGGACTTTGCGTGTTCGATTCCGGCTGATAAGAGCGGTCACCACTGGCCGTACCATGTGACTAATGCCGAAGCTGTACGTCAGCTGTCTTTAGATCGCCGCACAAGCCTATTGGCCCATGGTGGCGGGCAGCTGAGGTTTTAATAATAATAAAAAAAAAAAACAATAACAAATTCATTTATTTGTAATTCAAATTTATTTTATTAAAAGTTTTAAAACATAGAAAGTGTTTATTTCGACTGGAAAGACACAAAAAAAGGCACTAGTCATGAAAAATCTGTACCTTTATTAACTTAAAAGTCTTGTTCAAACTGCCTGCCTTCATGTCTGATGCATGCTCGTGACCTTTTCTCATTGCGTCAACTGTAATTTTAAAAGACAATGTTTCTCTCAACTTTTCTACAACTACTGTTAATCGGTTTCTCAGCTCTTCTTCGCTGTCTACAGATGTAGTGTACACTTCACTTTTTAAAAACTCCCAAACAAAGAAGATCTGGCTGGGCGTAAGATCTGGCTGGCGACGCGACGGGTCCGCCTCGTCCAATCCACGTAGGGTAGTTGAGGGTAAGCCAATCTCTTACCTCGTTAGTGAAATGGGGAGGAGCGCCATCTTCTTGAAATATCATATTATCTCTATGATTTTGATCTAGTCCACCTACTAGGGTAGGTAGGGTGTGCTGCAAGAAATCTAAGTACATTGGTCCATTTAATGTGTCTTCAAAGATATGTGGGCCAATTAATTGGTCCCCTGTGACTCCAGCCCAGACATTAACTCGGAAACGTCTTTGAAACGCTCTTTCCTTTGTAGCTCTAGGGTTTTGTTCTGACCAGTGATGCATGTTGTGACAATTAAAAACTCCTTCTCTACACAACGATTCATCGGTCCACAAAATCTTTTTAGAGAAACCCTACTGCTCCATGTCACTATTAAGTAACCACCGGGAAAACTCAACTCTTGGGCCAAAGTCAGTTTCTTCTAAAGCTTGAACAGGATGCAAATGGAGTTTTTTTTTTCAAACATCCCAACTTTCCAATTAGAAATGTCAATATCTCTAGCAACGTCTTTAGTACTTCCTCCTGGATCGTTGTGAACAGCATCAACGATTGCTTCGTCCGTCGCTACGCCATATGCAGAACCTATTTCATGACGCTTTTTGTATACGGTGCCAAAGTCCACAAGCCGCTGCTGCAATCTTGAGAACACTCTTGTACAAGGAATCCGGCCATTCGGAAAGCGATGTTCATATTCCCTTCTGGCGGAAAGAGCATTACCATCCCAAAAACCATACACAAAGTGCATATCAGCAAATTCTTGTGATATGCATTCCATGGTAGCTTTTACTTAACTGAGGTATGCTTTCAGGAGCAATCCAATGAAACTAATTTGTTTTTACAAATGGGTATGTTTGTTATTTGATTAGGAATGTTAAAAATGTAGATATAACTGAGATAAGACAAAGGAATGAAATAGTTTCATCGGAGATGAAATGTGTTAAAACGAAGATAGGGTATTTGTTATAATTGTTTAATCACAAACAGGTCAATAATTATGTTTAACGCCCATTGCCGCCCCTTAGGCGAATAGGAAATGTCACTAATAGTATACCATTTTAAAGCTTAAAATGTGGGGATGTTTTTTGTGATATTTGACGGTTTGTAGTATGATGCATAAGACAAATTTCTTAAGTAAGTTGTAGCGCCCTTTTTCTTAATTTTCCAAAATATTTTTTTCAAGTAGATTTTACAAGGTTTTAACCCTGTAAATGGCAGACTGCACTTTAGGACGCTCTCTCGGGCGCAACAAGCTCAAACAATAGTGAGAATTTGCATATTCCATTATTTAATACACATAAAATCATCCAATCGTAATAAAACCGGTACAGTTGCAAAGCTAATCAATTAAACTAGAATTTTTGTATTTAAAACTTTTTCGTAAAACGTATATTTACATTCGTAATCATCATTTTAAAATATGCAGATCAAGTTACAGCTGTTTCCGTGCGCGAATATGCATACAATTGTACTGTTATTTCCCACTTCTTACATGTCCAAGACCATCTACAGAAGTATTTCTATCAAGATTATAAAAATACCATTGGATTCGTCAAGATTTTATCTTTCTAATAGTGCCTTCCAACCAGATGTCACTATTTTACCCGAATTTTTACGACGATTTGTGTAAACCTTGCGATTGGACAGTTTTTCAACCAATGAAACAGCCTATTTGTCAACCGAGATAACGCCCACCATATCACATGTTTTGACAGATTTCTGTACACCATTTTGTAGAGAACAGTTTGACCTTTCTAACGGTGGGAATTAAACTAGAATAAACCAGTTTTTTGTTTGTCCAGACAGCAATGCAATGTACATAATTAAGGCAGTCTGGTGAGACCGTCTTGCGCGTGCGTTCCCACGTTATTAATATGACCCTTCCTGCGAATGGCGACTTTTCATTATATTGATTTCATTTTGTTATTCAAATAAAGATAACTCAAACTCTTTTGTGAACTAAGGAAAGACAAGTATACCGTTCTTTTCTTTGATTTATCCTTTACACTTTGTTATAATAATATTTCATTTCTGGGCAAAGCATATATTAGTAAATTACGTTTCAAACTACGCCTAGTTTTGTTAGCAGTCATGTATTTAAATTATAAAAACTGTTTTTTTCAAAATAAGAAATTTGAAATTGATAAATGTTTTTATACCGTTCTATTTAGAACTAAATTACAAAACTTTTTTATACGAAAAAAATGCTTACTACTTGTTAGGCCTAAAGTTGAACTTTTTCCTTTCGTTACTGAACATTTTTTGCTTTCTATGGTAATAAATTTTACAATTTTAAAAGAAACTAATTTTTAGTGGCATTTTTGAATTCTTTGAAGTTTTTTCTACAAAAAAGCTATGGAACACTTTTAGATTGTGGTTCTATTACTATTTTTTTAGAATTTAAAAAAAAAATGCTTGCAAAACGCTAAACACCGGCTTTTCAATTTTTGCTATAGCACTGCCATATGTAGGGTTAAGAGGGCTTGGCTGTGGCAAACTATACTTATTCTGGTACAAAATTTTCTTTACTTTCCAAAAAAGTCATAAAAAGTGGCTACATGTTCAGTAAAAGTTGAGAAAAATTAGATTTTCATGGGCAATGTCAAGAAATTTCAAAAAATCTAAACATTACTGTTTCTGGAAGGTGGAGTGAGATAGAACTGTCCGAATTGTGTAGTTTTGTTGCAATTTGCATGCATAATAACACCTTGATATTTTTGACACTGACTACCAAACACCTGTATATAGGATAGGATATTACTATATTTTAAAAAATACATAAATTATCTTTTGCCAATTTCCACTTACGCTTTCTCTACAACATTTTTTTCTTGTATAACTAGGTTAATCATAAATTCCTGTTATTTTCAACGTCCCCTTCGAATTGAATGTTTGCAACCACCCACGTGCGTAATCGTTAAGCTTGACGACTGCAATGCACAACGCTTGAAACGCACCTACAACGAAACAATTATGCTTCTCACTCTTGCCGATTGGTTGACGCCCCGCTAGCGGTCCCCCAATCATTTATCTAGGCAAAAACGACCAGGCGTACAAATAACGCTTCCTTGACGACAGCACAACGGCTCGTGTGCGGACTGCCTTAATTAATCCATGATGCAGAAGAAAAGAGACTTGCACCTAAGTACAAAGAGTTTATATTCTGCACAATAAACAAATTTGATTTCTTTGAAACTTGTTTCAGGAAAAATCAACAATTCCCTAATGACATTACGTACTTGTTTGGAGATTTTAAGAGAAAACCAACAAACAAGAACCAATAAAATTGTACCTTACAGAGACTCACGTTTAACTCACATATTCAAGAATTATTTTGATGGTGAGGGTGCAATACATATGATAATATGTGTAAATCCACGGACGGATGATTATGATGAAAATATGGTAAGAAAAATAACTTTAAAAACTAGCTTTAAAAGAATCCTTATATATAATTCTGTAAGCGAAATTTTAGATTCAAAATTGTGGGAATTTGGTAAATCGGAGGATGATGGGAGAGGTAACAAATTAAAGGTATCGATTCAAGGAACGAGGGAAAAATATAAGTTTTTTCTAAAATTAAAAACTAAGGTTTTTTTTGGGTCCCCGAAAAACGAAAAAGCCCCATAAGAAATACATGAGAATTTAAAAACATCTGCTTTGTTTACATTAAAACATTTGGTATTGAATAAATAAATTAAAAACATAAAACAGCTGTTCTGTAGTTTACATTAAAACATTTATTTGATCTATTCTAATATTATAAAGAGGTAAATTTTGTTTGTTTGTATGTATTGGCTAATCTCTGGCACTACAGAACCGATTGAAAAAATAGTTTTACTAATAAAAAGCTACACCTGAGTAACATAGGCTATAATTAATTTCGATAAAAACCTTTTTTTATTTCAATATTTGTAAATTAGTCGGAAAAAATTCTTAGGTTAGGCCTAGAATGATAAACCAACACATGTATTTACATTTATTACCATAGCAACCAATTAAATAAAATAACAGATACTGTAATATAGCTGGTTGCTCCAATATTTCCATTAACAGCTGATTTCAAAATTTGAAGCAATTATTTTTGTATTTCTAGCTTCTAGGTTAGGGTTTTAAAGTGTAGACCTGAGCCTTGCTGGTTCTTTTAACCATTATTATAACTGATGTTATAAAATATACGAAACAATTTGATTTGAACATTTAACATTATTTACCATCTTAGTTTTGAGGTTATTATTAATCCTACACCTTTATTATAAATAAAACATAACATAATGTTTGGAAGGTTCCATTGGGGGTTGGCGTGCGGAGCACGCAGGGGTCTCCCCTAGTTATTAATAATATTAAATCTTGATTTTATTTATAAGAATTGGACATATTACATTAATTATAGTTTTAAATAGATTTTTCTTAGAGACTGAAAAAATCAAGAAAGTGCTTCTTTAAGTTAGTTTAATGTTTGAAAATATATGGTAAAAGTTGAATTATCAAATTAAAATATACAATCAAAAGCTATACTCGATTGATACAAATTTTAGATATTTATAAACTTTTTTCTGTGTAACCAGTGTCTTACTTGGCCACTGATATTTTGCTAAATTTCTTATATTTTTTAGCATGTGCTGAAATTTGCGGAATTGAGCCAAGAAGTCCAAGTTGCTAAACCCACCCCTCTTAGGCCCATAGATAATGGTATGACTCCAGGAAGAAGACGTGCCAATCAAGTAAGTTATATTACAGTTTCAGTATTAGCTGCATACAAAAAACTAAGGGTACTAGTCCAGGCAAAAATTAAATTAATGTTTATACTTTGACATGGTTGTGACATTTGACATAGTAATTAAATTCAGAGTTTTTATCTTGATATTGGAAAAATAGAGAACAATTTGGTATGGTTGTGTAGGAGACACAGTCGTATGAATTTACATAAACATGTCTGTTAGTGGGTAGCATTCTTTGGGATAAGGGAATGAAATGCATACAGTTTTATTATCATTAGAAATATACATAATCTTACCTAGCAAATATATACATTGTATAAAGAATGAGTAACAAACCTAATCAAAAATACTAAATATATAAAATGATTATGATCAGAACTGAAGATTGAGACCACAAGTGTTATCTTCACTGAGTGAAAGGGTCCACAAATGTCATGAATCGGTAAAAAGTGGCAATAACCCCACTCTGTCCTGGATATAACATCACAATATTCACTAGGAGAAATAACTTATTTTACTTTTGAATTGGCATCTATAATTTGATTTTCAATGGGTTGGATCAGAGTTAAAAAAACACTCCCTAGTATTTTTGAACCCAATTTAAAGATGTATTCAAGTAAAAATTACTTTTGGTAAAACATTTCATTTCTGATGTATTTTATGAATTATGGTTATTAAAAAATATAGGCTATTCTTTACAATTTTGGCACGTAAAAAACAATTTTGTTTCTCTTACACGAATAATTTCCAATATATAAAGGGTTGTACTCCAAAACATGAAATTTTCGTTAATGTTACTGGAAAAAAAAAGTCTACGTAAACATTAGTATATTTAGAATATGAGATAAAATAAAAATACCGAGCTTCAAATTAATTTTGAAATGAGATTAGGTATCTGCAAGATATGTGAAACAGAGAAAGTTCTTCAGGGGTTAACATTTGAAGTATTTCAATGGGGCTTAGGTAATTGTGACCTTGCCATTGTGATTATACTGTTTCTGAAGCAACATGTACTTATGGTATCAAATAATATCTTACTCCTACTTCGTTCCAGTGACTCCAATGCCACCACATCCACAATTTTCAATCGAGGGGAAAGTGTTTAATAATATAAAGAAGTACAATTATTGGTTTAACAAAATTATACAAAAAATATTCTAAAATGGAAATGCAGATCGTGAAGTCATTACTCGGTTGATGATTATATAATAACCCGCTAATATACTTTATTATTAGTACTTTTCCCAATAATCTTAAATCCAATTTCTCTGTAGATGTTTTTAAAGAAAAAAATTAATGAAACTGCTTTTTTCTGTCTGCAGATGTACAAACAAGCTGTTGCAAAATTCGAAGAGGGTGGAACTCTAGGTGCAAATTGCATTACTTTAGAAGCAGGGGTTGCAAGTGTATTTAGGTAAGTTCCAATTTAAGATTAATTGTATAAATATGTATGAATCACTGACTTACAACAGTAAATCAAATGTAACTAGCCTATATCTCTAGGCCCACAACAAAATTGTTCATTAAAATTAAATTGTAAGGAAATTTTAAATTGTAAATTCAAAATGTTATTAGATATTCTGTAATAAATGTGAGTTTTAGGGAGATGATTAGGGATGGGTCGATTCTCGATACCACCGATACTTTAGCTTTGGTGTCGGTATCGAGAATCGATAGCCGAAACTCGATACCGATTACCGATACCAAGAGATACTCAGTTGTCAGAACTGCCCGTTCTCGTATAGACTCCGTGAATGTAATCTCCGGTATTTGCAATCGCATTCTCTGTATTTTAACTCAATTCAGCATTTAACAATAAATATCAATAGGGAAAATGTAAAACATTATTAATTTTATGTAAGTGGACATTTTCCCCAGTAAAATGTTTTAGGCAATTGTTTCCTTTCATAAGTAAACGCTTATTGTTTTATTTTTATTCATGCGTAGGCTGTTATTTGTACACAAGAAGTCTAGAGTAGGCTCAAGGTCAAACACTTATGGATTCGTTTGTTATCGTGTCTATAGAATTAGGGTGTCTATTGCGAAGAAAAATAACACATTTTATAGATCGGTAACAAAAGTATTTAAACTTGAAAGTAATAATTTTATTTGTTTGAAGTCGGGTATAACTTGTTGGGACTTACGTTACCCGTGATTTATGATTTTTATGGAAGTCCGGACGGAATTCCTTTATTTTACTTTTTATTTAGAGATGGGTCGGTTCCATTTTTTTTTTTTTTTTTTTGTTCCCGGTTCTAGAGTCAAATTGGTTCTATTTATTATTCAAGGAATTTAACAAGAATTTAAGAGTAAAGTATAAGATTTAATTTGAATACTGAAATGATTAAGTATGTTGTGTACAGATAATTAAATACAAGTATTCAGCTAAGTTAAATTACAGACAAAAGTCCATCACTTTCAACGTCTATTATAAAATATTGCCACACTTCGACATTGCTGAAAAGACTAGCCTAGTCCGGTTAAGTTTCCACATATCCTCAACTAACTAAACTTAATCAAATTAATATGTTAATTCAGTATAGTGTCGATTATCCGAAAGCGGTAATGTACTGTAAATAAATAAGTACATTACAGTACTGCACGTCGTGCACGTAATTCCGAATTTAAAGGTTTTTACTCGCAAAATCAGCCGAGTTGTAGACTTCAGGGAGTTTGGGCGCCCAACGGAACAGCGGCGGCTGTTGAGTCAGCCGACCGCTTGGCCGCCCTTTGTAAGTGAGTAGGCCTGCACAATTTAATTACCCAAACAAATCGACGAAATATTTTAATTTAATAAAAAAAAAAGAATAAAACACTGCACTAAAACTGAATAGGCTACTGTAAGTATTTACACACAGCGTTATTAACTTGATATTACAGTACTTTGTTCTAACAAGTTGTTCAGACTTCGGCGGGACTAAACGGACGCCGTTGAATCAAATTTTCCATGATTGAAGTTCCGATTATTTCTGAACTTATCCGAATTGAACGTTCAGAAACAAAACATATGATATTCCGAGTAACGCAATCATAGTCAGTCGTAAAAAATATTATTCCGAATAATTAAAAACTTGTTTTATTTTAAATTGCAACGCATTCTGATATTTCGTTACTGAAACTCTCACGTGTTTTTCATTGGACTAGGTTAATTGTATTTTCTTATGCGGACATTAGATTGTTTTCGGGAGTAGGTTTTTTCGCAGACATACGCTGTTGTATATTAAATTGCGTTTGAATGCCGCGTTTTATAAAATTAGAGCTAATAATATTCGGACGTCGTATTCTTTTGCGGACATTTGCGGACATTCGTCATTTTATTTTTAATAACATTTCACCAATAGTAGTTCATAAAATTGGTACTAATTATATTCGGGCATCCATTTTTTGCGGGCATTTACTGTAAATTATTTTTAACGCCGGCGTTTTTTAATATTAGCGCTAATAATATTCGGACGTCGTATTCTTTGCGGACATTCGTCATTTTATTTATTTTTTTTTCGCTGTTTTTTTTTTTTTTTAGGTATCGGTATCGGGAATCGAGAATCGATTTTTCAAAGTATCGGTATCGAGAATCGAAAAATCTGGTATCGACACATCCCTAGAGATGATATTCAAATTTAAAGTCATTTTGGGAGGGTAGTGGCATTGTATTTGGATAACCTAATAGAACTCCGATCCAATGCAATATTTTGTTCCACTGGAAATTCAACTTTTTTGGCGCTATCTATTGGGGAAACGAAGGAAGCTGGTTGGAAACACCAATGCTTACAATGCTTTCTCCCTACCGCTACCTCTCGGCGCGATCATGTACTATTTTCGCGAACACCTTTTTTCCGGCACACAACCCCCGTATGGATGCAAGATCTATTTATTATTCATGATTTATGGTAGTGGTAAACTAAAGTTTACACTTGTCTAGGCTCACATAATTATTTTTAAAAACTTAATAAACATATAATTTTATAGGGAAATGCAGACAATACATTTTAATAAAGTAGAAATCATGTTTAAATAACTTTAAGAATGCAGACAATAACAATTATGTATAATATTTATTAAATGCCTATGACGTAATAATCTTTAGCCTCGAATACAAGGTATAGCATACAGATTTCTTGTCATTTAGCCTCAATACAGTCCCAAGCATACAGAGTTCGTGAAGCTGAAGTAAAAGCTGATGGGTTGGAGAATTAACTTAAGGTTGCATGGAGACAACGAAGAAAGCTGATTGGTTAGAAAATTGATGACGCACATACTGAAGCCTGCAGTTCTTGCGAGAAATGGCCTCACTTCTTCGAAAGACAGTCAAGCGGTAGGGACCTGTTGAGCGTTGCTCTCAGGTTAAGTTGGATTTCTACCGCAAATGATGTATTCTCAGTGTTTAAAGTAATGTGATAGTGGAGTAGAACATGTTTTGAGTAAATTCATATAAGAATCAGCAAAATCGGCGTAAAATTAGTGGAGAAATTGATAATAGAACGTTGTGCAACTTTAAGACAATGTGTGAAATTGGCGCGACATTAGACAGAGTGGACAGAAGTGTGAAGTATGTTTTTGAGGCTGTGTTTTAAATGACTAACTTTTAATAGAGAACAAAATGGACTTATCAGGTTTCGTATTTTCTATTTTATTTGTGTAAATTTAAACTGTGCACAGAAAAACGGACGTAGAATCAACATAAATCATTGTCTGCATTCTGAAATTTCCATGTATTTATTAATATGAATCGTTTTTGTGTGTGAATGTTTGAATGTTGAGTGGAAGAGAGAATCTGATTGTAACGTGCTGCCACTGTGCAAGCCGTTTACAAACAATTTATTAATAGAAAACAAAAAAAATGAAAAATAAAAATTTAATTTTGACAAAAATATTTCTAAGTTATTTTTAAAATAAAAAAATACCTTTACTGTGTAACAACTATTTATTATTTCCTATCTTCAATCCATTTACTTATTTAATTAATTAAATTATCATTTTAAAATATTATAACACCTTAACCCCAATGAAAACAAACAAACATAACCCCAAAATTGAAGTTAGGTTATGTTTTGATCGCATCTGTGGTTACAACAGGCGATCATTAAATATCTGTTACACATCAACTTGTTATATCTGTGACTACAGTTCCTTGGTTACAAATGGACTCGTCTGAAGGATCAGCCGCCATGTTTGTCACATGCGCACATTCCCTCCAGATTGTCTCATGTTCACCAAAACCTGTAGCCATTTTGAATTACACTTACAAAGAAAAAGTAAAAACTGAATTTATGATTTAAACAAGGTCCGTTACCACAAAGTACTTCTGGAAAGGATAAAAACTCAAATTAAAAACTCATAGTGGTTGACATTATTATTTTACTGAATCATTCTAAATTGTAAAAAACACATACATTAATTATTATTTCAAGTTGGCAACTCATCGTTTTAATTATTCCAATCACACACTCAAACACACAAATTTATTACTAATAAGTTCACCTTAGATATACAAAAAACTTATATTGATAAATTATTCAAATGCAGACTTAGTTAAATTAGTTTACTACTTACGATCTTTCTGTTTTATAGTGCACTTTAAAGAGATAGATATGAATTTACAAAAAGGAAAAAACTTATAACACATATGAATTCAATTTAAATAGAAAACCCCATTATTCTTTAGTTCGTCGCACTTTAGCCACGTAGATTTTGATTCACTTAGATTTTCGTTGCACTTGTTATAAAATCTTTATGTAAAGAGTTGGAAGCCATCCCGCGCGTGCACGCTAACTTTCAAAGTTGATAATTTTGAGACAATTCATAAGCAATTCTCACATTCTCGCTATTGAACAATACACAGCACTGTCTTTACTCCTCCTTAAACATTTTTAAACGGTAGTTCTGCTTTAACTACCACAAAAAAGCACTTGTTAAAACATTTTGTTGGACTAGCCGCAGAACACGTCTGTACTGTACTCGAATACTGATGAGAGTGGGGCAGAAGCGTCCTTCTTCCTCCTTCTCCTTTCGATCACACCATCTGACGTCATCAAAACCAGAAAACCAATGAGAAGCTGTTTTCCAGGGGACCGTAAATATGTCTCCCTAGAACTGGTAACGCTAGGTACCAACATTTCAGGACAAAATTTCTGTCTCTATCATAGATGAATCACACAGGCTCCCAACATAATCTACCAAGTTTATTTCTTACAATGTCTGGAATCGTCTTTCGATATTTATTCATCACTGTCTAAAAACTTAGTGGACCATAACTTCAAACTCTCCAATACCTTTTAACTGTTTTTCATAGTTTGACATTTCGTGAAACATAATTTAAATATTTAAACAAAAATGAATTTAAACATGAAGTTAATATTGTTTTTGATTTAATCTGAATTACTAATTAATGTCTGCATTTCCCTTTGAATTTCTATGTTCATTAATATTATGAAATAACTAAATCTTTTAAATTAGGCTAATGTCCAAAATTTACCTTATGACCCTTTTTTCGTTATTTTACTATTTTGATGTTTAAAAACCCTGAAACTCACATGTATTACATGATACGATTGTGTAATGAGTATTTTTGTAAATGTGTATATTTTACAAAAAAAAAAGAAAAAAATGTTTCACCTAGTTTTGTTCCCTGTGATTTTCTGAACAATTTTATATATATAACTGTTTTCTGAACAGTTTTATAAACCGAAACGCGTGCATGTATATTCTCCAAATAACTGAGTCTTTTTCTAGGCCGTTTTCCGAAAGTTTTGTTTCTCACGTTTTCATTTACTGTGGCAGACCTAACTCAAGTTGTATTTGAGATAGCCTCATTTTTTATTTTTTTATTTTGAAGAGGACATTTCATTGTACAACCTGTCGTATGGATATACATTAGTTCCTATAAAAGATTTTAAGAAATGATTAAAAAAAGATTTTACTAAAATTTTTTATAAAAAAATTAAATAACCTATTTTTTACAGAAATATCTTTATATATAATACGTGAAGCCGTTTTTTGTAAACACAACTCCTCCCTTATTTCTGGACCAATTTTAATGTTTGAGGTTTCAAAAAATTCGTCTCATTTCGTAGTTTTGCAATAAGGTTTTAGATGTCAAAAATTCTTATCCTTAATGGCGTGAGCTAATCTCATAGGTCGGGTTTTCCCCATAAGATTAACATGGAAAATATTTAAAAACCATTTCTATACAAAACAGCTGTTTATAATAAGAAACAAACTAATCCAGCTGATTTCGTGGATGTAAATAACGATGATTACAGTATTCAGAAGGTTATAAAAACATTTTAATACAAAACAGCTGTTTATAATAAGAAACTAACTAATACAGCTGCTTTGTGGAAGTAAATATTGATTTTTATAAGGGAGGAAATGAATTATTTATTCAAATTATAAAATTTACGAACTAATTTGTTTTGAACATTTAACATTATTTACCATCTTAGTTTTGAGGTTATTATTTATAACTTTTTTGTTAGGTTTTTGATTAAGTGTAGACCTGAGCCTTACTGGTTCTTTTAACCTTTATTATTACTGCTGTTATAAAATATAAGAAATAATTTGATTTGAACATTTAACATTATTTACCATCTTAGTTTTGAGGTTATTATTAATCCTACACTTTTATTATAAATAAAACATAACATATGTTTTTAGAAAGTCGCACCGGGGGTTGGCGTGCGGAGCACGCAGGGGTCTCCCCTAGTTTTATATAATTTAATATCCATACTACAGGTTGTAGAATGGAATGCCCTCTTCAAAATAAAATTAAAAAATTTTGAGGCTATATCAAATACAACTTGAGTTAGGTCTGCCACAGTGAAGCCTAGTTAAATCCGTAAAAATTAATCCCCCCCAGGGGGGTGGGGGGCCAAAACTTATGGAAAAGTCACTACAACCAAAGAACATTTTTTTGAAGGTGGAATGCCCCCTTAATTTGGCCTAGGGCCGCAAGTACCCTAAATCCGGCACTGCAGAGGTCCCTTATCTTTAGAGATAAACCTAAATTCCTTAAGTTTGTACCCTTAAGAGAAATGTCACTTTACCTAGTATTTCCTACTTTTTTATACATTGTGAGAATGTAGCGTGTGTTTTCTGTCAGAAAACATATATTCTGTAGGCTCATATTCACATTTTAACAACCAGTTTACTTTGTTCATTGAATCGCCTGTAAAACACCCTTCTTCAACAATAAGGCAACTGTACTTCTAAATTAATTAATTACTGTACTGGTATACTGCTCTTACTTTGGTCAAAAGTATGGTGCTAATGAAATTTCTGTCTACTATTATTCTTTGTTGCTGCTGTGAATGACCATAAGAGGGGCCCGAGCTGCAGTAAATAATTTATCTGCATACATTAATTTTGTTTAAAACTTTTTATTATTTTTTTACTCGCCTTATAGGAATACAAATTGTAAAAACAGTACAATTGTGTAAGACATACATTCATATTTTTTAATATAAATTTAAAAAAAATTCTTTACCACAGTATTGTTTTGTTATTTGTACTGTATATATCTCCTAAATTAAAATTTTATTTTAACAGTGTACTCTAAAAGTTTAGTTTTAATAAGTATTTTTTAATTAGTACCGTAAACAAAAAACACTATAGAATTATTGGACACCCCTGCTTTTTCGCTATCCAATCCAGCCGGTGAGTTGCCAGTCTAATGTAGCTGTAAAGATCAAATCACAACCTACTCTGTTTTATCAAAAAGCCTAGTTTACCTATTTTTTTTTTTATATAAATTTATAATGAAATTTTTTTTTTTAAATCTAACACTATTCATAGGATGTAGCTTTTAGTCCCCGGTACTAGGTAAAGACTACTGCCTAGTTAAAAAAAAAAAATTTTCATAAGTGTAAATTTAACGCTACTGTTTGTTTTTTAGCTTTGCAGAACAATTTCCAGCCCTAGATTTAAAGAACCCTTACGATGACAAACTAATTAAAAAATTAATGGAATTTTTGGAGGAGAAAATCAAGAGAAAGGCTCAATTGCAAGCTGAATATCGGCAAAAAGGTAAGTATTCAAATGCTTTGTTGATTTTAAATTATATATATTTTCAATCTCAGAATAACTAATTATTTATAAGTACATTAATTAATTAGATATAATATTATCTGACATGCTTGGTCAATTAAATTTAAATTGGCTTAGTACTAAGTACTACAATGCCTATCTATTACTTAAAACAGAACAAGTGTACAATAAACACAGTTACTTTTTATACAGGTGAGATAAAATTATCGGAATAGCCGCATATCCCAGCTCATATGCAATATTCAAATTTGGGCAACCCGTCATTTTAAAGGTTTCTACCTAAACTATCTACAGGCTAGGCATTTAGAGATTTTTGACAAGAAGCACTTACCCAAATGCGTTTGATGCGGGCAGGAGGAACACGGCTATATTATGTTGCTTCCTGCGAAGGATAAGGTCGCTTAAGATGTGAAAAGTTGGGTGAGGATATTCTGCAGGAGGGAAAGACAAATAGGTTCTTTGGAAAGGGAGTTCCTTGGATAAGATAGTTTGTAGAAAAGATACTGGCTGCACTATGCTACTTCCTGCAAAGAATAAGATACAAGACACTGTGTAACGTAAGGTTATTCAAGAATTTAATTTAAGTTAATCTTTCTTAGATTTACAAAATAAAGTAAGGATTTAATCGGGGTGTGAATTCGTAGAGACCTGAAGCCAGCTTGTGAAAGGATTGGTCTAGTGTAAATTTATATATTCTATAGATATTTACACCTTTTTTTTATATAT
>JAGFPH010000469.1:356321-369885 GCA_018207615.1 Philaenus spumarius
GTGGAAAAGATATTCCTCTGCATAAGATGGTTTAAAGAAAGAGTACTCGCGTCCTATCTACAGAGGATGCCCCAGGATAGAATAGAAGCTATCTCAGAGTGTGCAAAAGGTTTACAAAAAATGGGTTTCAAACAAAAAGGTACAAAATACAGTTTCTCTGACAATTTTTAAATGTAAAGGTTTTTTAATTATTTGAAACTTATTCTATCAGAACATTAAATAATAAACATCCTTAACATTGGAAAATGGTCAGAAAATCATTATTATTTTGTCCATTTTTGTAACTCCTATTTCATAAAGCACTTTTTCCACACATTCAGACAGTGTAGATAAACATTTTAATTACAGATTTCCCGAATTTGTAGGTCGAATAGGAGCTTAGATATATAGCCATTCCGATAGTTTTACACATGAATAATGATACAGGAACATAGTTATAATGTTTTATTGGTCTAATTAAATTTCAACCAGTTAGGTAAGTAGTGTAACCGTCAAAAGACCAATACAAACAATAATTAGACTCTTAACTTGTTTTTTTAACAGTTCACATTGTTTTTGTTTGGAAATCCAAACCATATGCCAAACAATTTGGGATCATACTAGTTTAATGGTTTTTAAATTCTAATTTGGAAACTGTGCTCTAGGAGGGAATTAACTAAATTTAATAGTTTTGCCTAGAACAATTTGAACTGTTTGAGTATGTAATGCTCCAGATTCATGTTTATAGATGGTTTGAGTAATTTTGTTTCAGGATCAGACCTTCGTCAACACTTAATTGAAGTAGATAAAGAGGTACATATGCTTAAACATGAGAACTCCACATTGCATTCAGAAGTACAGCAATACAAACAAAAGGTAAATCTACACACTTAGCTTTCATTAACCCTAGAACTGGCATGGTTAAAGCTAAAATTGAAAAGCCCGTTTATAGCGTTTTGCAAGCATATTTTTAAAAATTCGACAAAAATAGTAAATGAACCCCAATCCAAAAGTGTTCCACAGCTTTTTTGTAGAAGAAACTTCAGAATTCAAATATGCCACTAAAAATTAGTTTCTTTTGAAATTGTGAAAGTTATTAGCTTAGAAAGCAAAAAATGTTTAGTAACGGAAAGAAAAAACAACTTTATGCCTACATAAAAAATATTAAAACATTTTTGTAATTTTTTTCAAAATACCCAAGTTTTATAATTTAGTTCTAAATAGAAATATGTAAAAATATATTTCAATTTCACAATTGTTTAGTTCAAAATAACACTTTGAACGTTTTTACTACATAACCTGCAAATCATGACTAAGTTCAAAGTGACTAGGCCTAAACATTTTTTACTTCAAACAATGTTTTTTTTTATACCAAAAATTCGAGAATGAAATGTAGAATCGAATAGCATTCTACCCAGTTTCAAATAACTTTACATTTTGTAATGAAAAATCAAAATATCAAATCGGCAATTTAACCTAAAACCTTACTTCTAGGCTATCTTATTTCTTCGCTTACCGTTTTATTAGAACACTGTTATAAGCCTAATTTCACTCAATCACAATCTACACTTATTTATTTATAACTAAAACACAATATAACACTATTTTATAAACTATAAACACTTTCAATTCACTAAAATATCAAGACGAATAAAACTTACAGTGAACGCTTTGAGATCAGAGTGGTTATTTGGTTATAGAACGCTTCATTTACATCACATCTGTGCCAACTAAATATCACCTAAATTATTTGAACTGAACATAGAATAAAACGTCGGAATTTTCTCTTTAAAACAGTATATTAAACATCTTATGAATAAATCGATTTCTGATAGTAAAAATCGATTTACTTGCTTATTGGCCGAATTGTTAACCAATGACATGCCTTTATTGTAAATTCGATATCTCGAAACCAAATATAGCCACACCTGGATATCTAAACACCACCTGAAAGATAAAAGTCTGATGAATCCAATGCTGTGATGATCTTTGTGATAATTGACAACTGTGAGGAGTTGCAGACCGTTGAAAATTACAAAGTTTTACGTTCTTAACCTTGCGATTTCGCACCGAGAACAGCTGTTTGACATTCTACAATTTTGAAACTATGGTTACGTATGTAAATATAAGTTTTACAAAAAAGTTTTAAATACAAAAATTAAAGTTTAATTCATTTCCTTTCCAATGGTGCCGGTTTTATTACGATTGGATGATTTTAAGTGAATTAATTAATCGAAAATACAAATGTATGCAAATTCTCGCTAATTGTCGAAATGGCTGCATCTTGCGCCTGAGAGAACGTCACTTTGGGCAGTCTGGCACTGTGAGGGTTAAACACCCTTATAAACTGTAGCAATGGTTTACCAGGTGATGATAACCACTTAGGTTTTTCGCCTTTAAAAACCAAAAAAAAAACTGTGGCAATGGTAGCCGAAATATTTGTGTTTTAAACTCTAACCTTAGGGTTACATACCCCAAAAGGAAACTACCTTTACAATTATTTATTTGTCTGTCTTCCACAATCAATTTTCTCCAGAACAGATATAATTAAATCCCATGCTAATTCGCTTATATTCCATTAATCAGAACTTTAAATATATTTTACTATGGATCTTGGAGTGCCAATACTTTTACCCTAAAAATGTATATTGTATGATTCTATCATTTGGGGTATTATTTGAAAGAGCTTTATTCAAGGGTATCAGTATTTTTTTTAGAATCTTGTGATATGTCATTTAAAAAATATTCCCAAAAATGTTGCTAAAAAAAACCATCACGTATGTTATTTACAAAACATTTTATACCTCTTCACTATATGACAGACGAATGAAGACAGGGTGGAAACGTGCTTACAGAACTTGAACGTCTGTACCAGGCTTGAACCTACCCAAGATAGATGACTTGCAACAGGGCTGACTAACTTAGACGGTACTTATTACAACATGGCCACTGGCACTGCAAATAATTCCCACTCTCTGATTGGTCGTAAAATTTCAGCACTCCTATAGAAAATGAGTTCAGAGGATGAACCAGAAAGAAATTCAACTCAAGTAGAGAAAAAAATAGCGTCTTTTGTTAGATTTTTTTCAAATAGACATTTTATAAATCAGATATTTGAAAGTATTGTGCCACTCTTGGGTGTTAGTAAAATTTAATTTAAGATGAAAGCTACTAGAGCCCTAAAGTGAGGTTACAAATTTGCAATGTTAAAGAGGGCACATATTCAAGAGGAGTGTCTATTGCCAAAATACTTACTGTTTCTATTTTTGGTTATCCAGATCAAATGAAAGACACCATTTAACAGAAAATATCATATTTAAGACATTCTATACTAATATTATAAAGAGGTAAAGTTTTTTGTTTGTATGTAGGGGTAATCTCTGGCACTACTGAACCGATTGAAAAAATAGTTTTACTAATTAAAAGCTTCACTATCCCTGAGTAACATAGGCTATAATTCATTTCGATAAAAACCTCATTTTATTTCAATATTTGTAAATTTAGTCGGAAAAATTCTTAGGTTAGGCCTAGAATGATAAACCAGCACATATATTTACAGTAGCTGACCCGTACGGTGTTGCCCGTGGTGGTTGGTATTTTCAGTCTTTTTAACGTAATTGTATTCTTTTTAAGTGTTCAGTCAGTGAGTGGTATTTGGCTTTTATATATATAGATCTTAAATAATAAAAGCACTATTGTCATAATAATAAAAGATCTGAAATTATGATTTTAGTAACTTTAATCCCCCCAAACCCCTCCTAAAATTTCGAAATTTTTCAAATCCTTTTCTTAGTAAGCACCTATGCCCTATAGAGGAAGCTACTTACCAAATTTCATTTCAATCCGTTCGGTAGTTTTTGAGAAATCGTGATCAGTGAGTGGTATTTCGCTTTTATATACAGTATATATATATAGATTATTACCATAGCAACCAATTGAATAAAATAACAGATAATATAGCTGTTTGCTCCAATATTTCCATTAACAGCTGATTTCAAAATTTGAAGAAATTATTTTTGTACTTCTAGCTTTTAGGTTAGGGTTTTAAAGTGTAGACCTGAGCCTTGCTGGTTCTTTTAACCATTATTATAACTGCTGTTATAAAATATAAAAATAATTTAATTTGAACATTTAACATTATTTACCATCTTAGTTTTGAGGTTATTATTAGTCCTACACCTTTGTTATTATTAATCCTACACTTTTATTATAAATAACACATATGTTTTTAGAAGGTTACATTGGAGGTTGGCGTGCGGAGCACTCAGGGGTCTCCCCTAGTATATTATATAGATATTCACTTATTGCACTATGCCAAAGGTAGTAAACGATTCAAATTGTATATTCAAAAGAACTTTTGTATATTAAAAGTTACTATAAACAATTAAAACATGATTTTTACAAAGGTTCAATATTTATATTTGAATTAGTAAATACTTATATGTAAGAAATTATTTAAGAGAACATTTTGGAAAAGCAAAATAAATAAATAGAAAACTGTAATTAAGTTTTTTTTTTTAAATCCAGGGGTTAGTTGCTTGTGAATTGTAATCCTAAATATAGCATGCGTTGCCACACCAATTTATGAGGTCTTTTCAAAAAGTATCCGACTTCTTTAAATAAAAATTTTTTTTTTTTTTTTTTGATATAAGCCCCCCCTCCCCCCCAGACTCTACTCACTTTTCTCACCGGTGTTGCCACTGTTGGAAGCATTTCTGGAAGGCTTCTTTTGGAATCGCGTTCAGTCGGATCGTCATATTCTGTATTATTTCCTCTCTCGACTCGAATCGGTGCTCTTTCAATGGCATTTTTAATCTAGGAAACAGTCAGAAGTCGCAGGGGATGTCTGGTGAATGTTTTGCCTAAAAATGTTGAATAAGATGCGAAGAATGTGCTGGAGCTTATTGATGACGCTGCCAAGTTTCTGCTAACCACAACTCTGGTCGCTTAAGCCGCACAGCAACACGGAGACGTCGGAGGACCTCTTAATAGTATTCTTTGGTGATTGTTTGCTCTTGGGGAGCGTATTCGTGATGTGCGACCACTTTTGAATACTATTCTTTAATTTGTGTAGCGCTCATGGCATCCTTTCCAAAAGCTTTTCGAATGGTTTCTGCTTGACTATCGCAGAGTTTGTAACAAAATTTAATACAATAATGCTGATCGACTCGTTCCATCATTTTAGAAAATTAAAAATTTGACGAGTGTACTCTAGACTACTCTGTTCAAGACGTGTTCAAACATGAATGACATAATTTGTCCATGGTAATCACATAGACTAAACTTAATTTGTTAACAAAATTGCATAAACAATATAGTATAAATGTTTTGATTATTAAGAAAAATTCTTTTTTTCGATAACATGACGTAGTTAGTTTAGGCTAGTTGTATCGTTTGAAGAGTTGAATGAAGTTTGGCTTAGAGTAGGTAAGTAACTTCAACCAGAATCATCTGGATGAGTTGGGTGAAATGACTTATTTACCGTGACAATGGACGGTAAAGCACATGGCACGATAATACACTACTTTCACAATACTTACCACAACTTGACTGGCTCTAATTACTTATGATATGTAGGCCTATTATGCAAAGTGATTACACTGTTACACATTGCACCTTATTATTATTATTATAATAACTTAAGAGAAAGACAGCATCATGGAGCATTTGTTTCAATCAATTTAGTTGATGGCAAAAACTAGAGTGTCCTGTGTGTGACCTTTGTCAAGCAATCGAAGTGACGTGTTTAGGCATGTAGAAGGATTATAGTCTGACTGTCTATAACAGCTGGGCTGTGTTCCCTATCGTGTACCTTGATGGCGTAAATTATGAGTGCAGAATTAAATATTTTTATAATAAACAAGCGCTCGTGATCTGAATAATGGCACAGTATTATATTGATAAAACATTGTACTCTACTTAATGTACATTTATTTTGATAACAACTTCTTTTAAATATAGGTAGGTTAATTTAAATAAAAGATATGATTGAAACCCAAAGCATAAAATAATTTACTATTATAATAATAGTTTATAATAATTTACTGCCTTATAATAGTATATGTTAGGACTAACCTAATTAATTATTTCATATAAAACTTTTGTATAAAACAAAATTTATTGAATTGTAAATTATTCATAACTCGTTTAATATATTTTATTTGTAACTAGCACGTGCTACTACTACTAGCTAGTGTTTACATGCGGCTTTGATCACAAATAAGAATAAGTAAATTAAATTCAGGTAAATATTGGCCTTATATTTCCTCGCAATGCGAAAAACTTCATTAGATTCAAGTTTCCTAAATCAAAAAAACATCCACATAGTTTTATCCAAATCAATGTTTCAGTTACAAAAATTAGGAGTAATTAGAAATCCATGAATGCAACTACTCTTGTGCATGGTGCGTTCGATTTTAGTTCATACATTTGCTTTGCTACAGCTGAACCACTAGCTGTCATCTAATGCAATGGAATTTAACATTCAGTTGGGCTTCTTGTATATTTATTGTTCTTTGCATGCTAACTGATTGTACTTTACTGCTTCATATTCAGTACACATTAAGTATATTCTGTTTCTTTTTGAATTCTCACAGTTTAGACATAAAAACATTCATGTTGTTACAAATGAAAAATTGATTATCATGATTAAACCATGGTTATAATTTTATAAAATTGGTAAAACGTTTACTATGGGTTATATGTACCATAAACTACTAATATTGAGAGTTAGTAATAATGTTGAAGGACGCTAGCACAAAAGTTAACACTAATTATTTATTCTCTGTGCAGGAGAATTATTGTTACAACATAGTTCTTTTACTAGGCTACTAACTATAATTACTAGAAAATTATTTATTTTATTTCGAGTTCTAATTCTGTTCTTTTTAAATTAATGGTATTTCCTGAAATTAGTTTACATCAAAACCTGAATTTACATTTCAAACTTTTTATGATGTTATGTTCTTTATAATACCGTGAAGGTTTATAAAGTTTATTCGCTTTTTACGAATTGCTGATATATATACAATATATAGTTTACCTTATACAGTAGTCGGAGCAATTCTTGATATTTTTGTAGTTACACTACAGCGCTGTTTCGCCGTTCACTGCCGGCTTCGTCAGGTGTAGGACTCAACACTTAAATAAAACAATACACAATAACACTGAACACACACGATAACACGACACAAAAATACAAAGTTTTATCGGATAACTCCTCGTCAAATGTTTTATGAAATAAATATTTGCGTGGCCACGACATATGTTTCGCAGTGAACGGCGAAACAGCACTGTAGTGTAACTACAAAAATATCAAGAATTGCTCCGACTACTGTATAAGGTAAACTATATATTGTATTTTTATGATGAGGCAAAATTGTAGTGAATGGTAAGAAAAGATAATTTCAACTAGATGCTTAAGAAATGGATGTGTATTATCAACGTGTTCATCATTTATTTAGTGCGTTAATACACCCAGTAACAAATTCAACAAAACAAATTATACCTATGGTTTTGATTATAAGCTATATCTGATTTCAGGTAAATGAATTGGAGAATCAGTTAGTAAACACACAAATTTTGAACAAATCTTTGAAGATGAAGGTTAGCAACTATGAAAACAACGTCGTTCCTAAACTGAAAGAGGAGGTAAGAACTAGTTATTGTTTTTTTTTAGGATATTCTTTAGAAGAGAAAACAAAATTAAATGATAGAGTTTTTTTTTTATGAAGCCGAACTGTTAATGATAGCATGTTGTTTTTAATTTGAGTTGAGATTGCCATCTTGAAAATCCTTAAAACTCTTTTCATTTTGTGTTTTTCACTTACAGCCAACTCCAGATTTACTGTGACTTGTGATTTAAATGTTATGATTATGTAGTACATTGACACTTTACCTCCATACACCATTTAGCTTTGACTAATCTATTGAGTCGTCCACCAGGAACAAGGTTATTGTTTTTCAGTACAGATTCCTCACGCCAGCAATGCACCCCGAGAGGGGAAGTAAGGCCCGGTCCCCACGCTGTGTTTGTTGTGTCCAACGTCACCAGTACAACCTCAATAAAAAAAAATAGACCTCTGTTCTATACTGTACACCCTAGTTTGTCACTGTAATGTAACGGCAAATAAAAGTGATAAACACATTTTCTTAGTGAACAGGACGTGTAAAAATTAGTTGTTTTATTTATAAATATATACAAGTGTCACAAAAAAAACATTATCGTGCTATAATACAGGATCGGATTCTATGCATTATAATAAATTAAAATATTCAGAAACATTTTACAAATTCGGGTTAGTTTATTTTAGTTTTTTGTTAGTTTTTTATACTGGAAATATGTGAACCAAGGGTTGACAAATCTTTTGCGCATGTGTTAAAAATTATGAGGAGAATGCGTTCTTGGAATCGACAAATAAAGAGAGCAGGAAGGCAGGAAGTATTTCCTGAGATACCCTTCCCGTTACATCTTCCTATTTACTTTTCCCACACAAATTTCGTATATGTATGAACTAACTTTAACCAATCTGGCGACTAACAATACAATGTTAAAACAATACAAAACCTAAAACTAACTTTAACCTAACTAAACTTTAAATAATACAGTATGATTAAAACAAGATAGTATTATGGTGTCATTGGATCTACGGAACAGCCAGGATCGCACAAAATCAATGTCAAACAAGCACCAAATGTATTCATTACAGGAATTACCTTCCTCCTGACTAAACAAAAGGTCGTACAGAAAATTGTTTCAAATAAAAAAGTTAATTCCACTAATTATCAACAACTTTCTCGCAGAAAGTTTTCTTTTTGCCTAAAAATACAAAAATTTCTCGCTTTGAACATTATTGTTGTCATCACTTTTATTTTATAAAAAACTTAGTAAAATTTTGCATCACAGTTATAACATTTTATAATTTTATATGAAACAAAACCTTACTTATTTATAGATATTTGTCATAGTTTTCTCTAAAATGTGAAATACTTTTTTATAAAAAGGTTGTAAGCAAGTACGTAAAGTTATAAGAATGTGAGCGCTGTCTATTTCCTCAGTTAAATGTTATTTGTGGACCTATTTTTTTGTGGAATTGGTTGTACAGCCAAGGCAGGTTTAAGGAGAAGTAGACTGTAGAAGGGATGACTCGCCCATTAGGCCAAGTGCACTCCTAGTTTGCTCGAACTGTACCATTGTATTTTTTAAATCTTTTACATGTATTTTTAAAAATTTAGTACATTGAATTTTAGAGAAGAAAATCCTACAATATTTATAAACATGGCCTACTTTAATTTAATATCTTAATATTTGTAGAAAAATTACAGGTCAATTTCGGTACATTTTAGAATAAAATGTTAGTTTCCATAATTAAAACTCTCCACTATCATGATAAATCAAGAGTTAGTTGTCTCTACTTTCAAATTGTTATATTCACTTTTGACTGATTTTCAGTGGACTGGAATAACGTTTCACCTTTTCACTTTATTCTATTCATACATAGCTTATCAATTTTATTAAATCTGAACAGTGTTTGTGCGAAAAATTTATATTAAAAAAAAAAACTGTTATTTAGCCAGTTTACTAAAAATCTGCACATGTGCTGATGCCAACTTTAGATAGATTGTTTAAAATTGAGGCATATGTAAAAATCCAATTGTATAGGAAGTTTTCCACAGAAAAAATGCTAATTTGACTGGGCTATCTGAAAACTGTGGAAAATATATTTTTACTACAATCTAATCTAAACTAACACTGATTTTTAAGCTGCCAGATTTTTTCTTGAGCAGTCCCTATTTCAAAACAAATTTACCATTACCATTCTTTCAATTAACTAAACGCATATATAAAAATAAATACTATTTTAGTTTATTAGAGTGTCTGGGGCATTTTAGGTAGATTTCGAAGAAGGTATAAATATTGTAGTTGTTTCCACTGTGCGACTTCTGCAAAATTTCTACATATCTATATATATATATAAGCGAAATACCACTCACTCACTCACTGACTCACTCACTCATCACGATTTCTCAAAAACTACCGAACGGATTGGAATGAAATTTGGTATGTAGCTTCCTCTAGGGCCATAGGTGCTCACTAAGAAAGGGTTTGAAAAAATTGAAAATTTTAGGGGAGTTTAGGGGGTAGAAATTACTAAATCACGATTTCTCCAAAATTACCGAACAGATTGGAATGAAATTTGGTATGTAGCTTCCTCTACGGCCAAAGGTGCTCACTAAGAATGGGTATGAAAAATTTTGAAATTTCAGGAGGGGTTTGGGGGGATCATAGTTACTAAAATCATAATTTCAGATCTTTTATTATTGTGACAATAGTGCTTTTATTATTTAAGATCTATATATATAAAAGCCAAATACCACTCACTGACTGAACACTTAAAAAGAATACAATTATGTTAAAAATACTTAAAATACCAACCGCCACGGGCAACGCCGTATAGGTCAGCTAGTATTTCAATATATCTATAACTTTTTTAAGAACATAATAACTGTCATAATTTTGCACAAATTACTTCCAGACTGTTCATAAACTATGAACAATAGATTTCTATAACAAATGGAAATGTTGGTTGGTCTAATACGTTAAAGGGAATTACCTGACCAAGGGGGGTAGATATGGGAAAAAAATTTCAAAAAATTTAAAATCGGTATAACTACTTTAATATGAATTGATATTGCATCCATTCAAAGTTATTAAACCTCCTAAGAGTAGTGCCGACCTTTACCGTAAGGATTAACCAAAATTAAGGCAAATAACAAAAATTAATTACTCCCTTATTAGATACAATGTTGATCCTGTTTGAAACCCTCGATTGCTCAAATCCCTTAGTTAGCACAGTCTGTTCAATCCATACAAAATCTGTTCAAAGTTATTGTAATCGTTCTAAATATTATCTAAAACTTTTGTTTTAACAATTATTTATACTTCCTTGGTAGACACTATTCAAGCTTGTATAATATATACAAATTTCCCAAAATCTTTTGTCTCTTAACTTTTTTTTTTTGTAAAATATCAAATTTTTAGCTTGTAAATGGTTTGAACTTGTAAAGTCATTATTCACTGTGGGGATGTGTATTATTTAAAATATCTAGTAGTGCAGGTTTTGAAATCAGATAATACAATAATCTGATAATAATAATAATTTAATAATAATAATAACCTGATAATAATCAGGTAATATTTTTGTGCTGCCCTTAGCAAGTTTTCAACAAAACCATAGCAAGCCACCCTTTAGAATATCTGAATAAAGTAAATGTCTTAATCTTTCTTGATGTATGTTATTTAGGTTGTCGATAAGGAATGTTTGATTAATCAAAAAACTCACGACAAAGAGAAAGTAAAAGTTCGCCTCCAGAACAAAATTGCTCAACAAACTGAGAAAATGAATAGAGAGTTAGATCACAAGCTAAGTGAACAGAAAAGGATATTTGAAGTAAGTTGTTTTTATTGTGCAAGTACAATTTAATTACCAACTACACACATTCTATTTTATATTTTTAATAAAATTTACTGTTATTTCGCGTATTTGGTAGTAATAATTTTGGGTATTGATTTTGGTCTATACTCTCAAAACATCGTGTATTATTTCGTTATACACTTGTGGTAAATTTCAATAGCGAATTCTACCCACACATACTAGGTCTATAAATTTGAAAGGTAATTACTTTTTTGTTTTTATTAGAAAGTAATTACAGTAAAACCTCTTATATCCGGATCAATGTGGCGCCGGTCGGTCCGGATACCAAAACATCCGAATTTCAGAGAGGCTTTTTTAATATGGGTAAAGTGGTGGAAATGAACAACAAACCGTACAGTATATCATTTTATGGTTAACACGCTAAAAAAGAGTACCAACATTTCCAAACAATTACTGTACTGAAGTGAAAAAAATACCGGATGTATACTAATTTATGTGCATCGAAGTTCAGAAAAGGTACAACTTAGGCCTACTAGTATTAGTATTCAAGTTAATACAATTGCCGTAAATTAAAAATGGGGGAAAATAAAAAATTTTGACTTAAAAAGTAAACTTTGTACAAGTTTAATTTGCACTCACATCTTTTTTTTGTAAAAAAACGACGTATAGTCATTGTGGCTTGCTTGGCTTGCTGAACGCGCTTCTTTGACGAAATATCTCTCCATCTGCAAAAAAGCAAGAGGATCGGCCGCTGTAACTTCTTCTTGTTTTTCGACGTAGTTGATCAGCTGTTCAAACACCTGGAATGCTTCACAATGTGTCTTGGATTGTTTTGGCTCTTCATCTTCGACAGGCGCTGGCTCTGTGTTCACTAAGTTGATAATATCACTGTCAGTAAATTCATAAACTTCATATTCATTCATCCACTCAATTACTCCATCATTGTTTATTTTGTCACAACCGGAAACGTTTCTGAGAAGTTGAACGATTTCTTCGTTTGTTTCACTATCTTGTTTTTCGGTTTCTGGCCCTACACCATTCCACTGATCATTTGCTGGGACTTGCTTTGTGGTGATTCACTCGTCAAAAACATCATTCGCTATCTGGTTGAAAATATTAATTTTTGATAGATATATTTATTATTTTTTACTACGCCTGATATCGGAGGTTTCGGATATGAGAGGCCCGGAATAGAGAGGTTTTACTGTAATTTTATTTCTTTATGTGTCTTTACGAAACCTTACACTGAATCTAAAAAATACATTTTATTTTCTGTCGTGATGTTTTGTTATGTTTTAGTATAGACTTTTCTTTATTATTGGTCTTTTATTTTATTCCCTAAGAAATAGGTAATTGTTAGTTTTAAGTTTATTGTGTTGACTGTTTTTTCTTGTTTAAGGTTTGAAATGGTTTTATTTCCAATTTAAATTATTTTTGGTTTTAGCTGTAATAATTACTTGTTATTTGTTAAGTTTCTCTAGATTTTATTGTTAAACTTAGTTTTGGTTGTCTATACTACCTTTTAGGAACTCTAAATAATGATCATATCAGTTTTTCGCCTTAATAATTTTGAAAATGTTGCTATAAAACATGTCTATTTCTGAAATACTGCAGCCTTAATTTTGAGAAAACAAGTGGTCTTAGAGGTACTCACATATGTTTTTATTAAAACTACAGCAAATCAATTTTTGTGATGAAAAATGTATGTTTCTTTTTTTCTTTGTCTGTACGGCAATACTGTATCTGAGAGATGATACATTTTTAGCGAATTTCCATAGGAAAAATGAGCTATTGCAGTGGCCCTTATGGTGAGACCCAAGGTCGGGAGTAGCAAATGAGCACCGATCGTGGTCCCCAGAACACGTTTTGGGGTGTCATTAAAATTCATATATGTATATATGTCTATATATACTATATATGTCTATATCGCTCGGATGAGTTCGTTAGCAAAAAAATCCAACAACCGGAAGTACGTTTTTTGACCGGATGTAATTATTTTTTGAGATTTTTACTACAAGAATGAATTTTTTTTAGAGTTTTTTCTAAAAATATAAATATAGGATGTTATTCTGCACATTTTTTTTACGCTTGACATTTGACCTTTAGCTCGCTTGGTTCCCCCAAAATCGATCGAAACGTAAAATACCATA
>JAGFPH010000469.1:369895-424678 GCA_018207615.1 Philaenus spumarius
ACTGACCGATGTCAAGGATGTTGTTAACTCTAAAACCTCTAAATATTGTCTGATGACACAAAACCAAGATTCCGAAGGAGATTTAGAAACAAATTTTTATAAAGTAAGTGATTTGCGTTTAAAATAAGATGTTTGGTTTTAATTACATTTAGTGTAACTATTATTTCACTTTTTTAAATTATATTTTTGGGTTTAGTGGATAGCGTTTGTCTATCTGTTTCACAGCCTAATTAGGTTTCTTCAATTTACCATCTTTTGTGATGAAAATTAAAAAAACTTTTTTGTATAACCACCAAGATTAATAGGTACTCCTAAAATCGATAATCGAAATCGACTCCTAGATCGGGTCATTTTCAAGATAACAAGCTGAGACTCAGCATAAATGTTTAAAATATATATTTTAACTCCTACGTCAAGTTTCAATTTGATATATTAAAATTCGGCCAATTTAGAATGAGCCAACGCTTTATACATGAATAAGATGTCCCCTTTTAGTGATTTCCCCTGCTGCAAAATACATACCTGCATTATCTAATTTTTTCTAGACAAACCATTGCTCGGACGAAATAAATACATATGACCTTTTTTATTTAAAAATACCTCCCTTACACGGTGGTATTTTTTATTTTTCTCTATCTTCATCCCAGCTCGAAATATTAAGGATAATCGGAAAAAAATGATAATCGATTTTTTTTTCGACTGGTAAACATTTTTTTATGTTAATCTATATACTTTAAGGTACTTATAAAAAAAAAAATCAGCCGTATTGCAAATTACTGGTAGTTGTAACCTATACCGACTGGGATAATTCACTAGTTCCCACCCACAGTTGTATAATTTGTTCCCACCTATTGTTATTGGTTTGTTCAGTATATTGATTGGTTACATGGCACGTTAAAGTTTGAAAACAATTTTGCAATAACTGCAATGTTATTGAACCCTTTGTGCACAAAATAGATATCACTCTTCTCCAGTTATTTTATTTAATAATAAATGTAAAACATGCCCACTATGAATATTTTAAAGAAGTTGTCTACACACCCTTGCTGCTGCTGTGTGTTACGATGCAAGGTGAAACTGATTTAAACAATTTATTTGGAAATTTTTACTGTAATGTTGGAGTGTATGATTTGATGGTTATCGTTGTTTTAATTTAGTTAAATTTAAAATAGTCACAGAAGCAAGATTAAGTTGGATAAATAACCCTTAAAAACCAATGCATTATCAACATTTTATTGTGTTATTTATCAAAACCTCCTAAGTTTGGTATGTGTGATATATTTATTTTTTTTTTTATTTTATTTATTACTTTCCTTGTACAAAGAATTGATAATTGGTAACACAACTTATTGCCAGTTATAATAAAATAAATAATAAAATAAATAATATATCTAGCCTTGTGTTTAAAATGACCAACTCTTTCCAAAGTGTAATTATTTGACTAAACAAAAGTAAAATTTAAACTTTAGTAGTTCTACTGTATTGTGCTTGTTGTCATAGTATCTCTATAATAGAGGCACAATTATGATGTAGTTATAGATAATCAATCAAAAGTTATAATAATCTATCAATTAATTATTATAGATAATACAATACTTTTATTTTGTTATCTTCTATCTATTACTAATTCATAAACTTTTTTTGACACAGGGAGATGTTGTCCCCACATGTTCTGGTGGTGCGCAAGTTATTTTCAATGACGTAGAAGTTTTAAAACAGAAATCTCCTGGTTCTTCGCCTATAAGGAAACGTAATGCAGAAAATCAAGACCCTTGTGAAAATGTCGGAGACAAGTGTACAATTTCAATTGAAGGTCATTCTAAACGGTCTAGGAGATAGTTATTAATAATACCTATTAAGTGTTACTTTACATGCATTCTTATTGTACTTATTAATGTTCTATCGATATGTGTACAAAATTTTAAGTATTATAAAAAGCATACATTTTTAATCTGTTATGTAGATATTGAGGCTGTGTCAAATGTATGGTTAAAAAAATATGTTATTGTTTTAACTGTATGATTTTATAAACAGGGTTTCTAAATACAACAAAAAAAAAAAAACTTGATATGGTAATATTGTATTTAATTGTCGAGTACTCACATAGATTGTGATAAATATTCTAAATTTTTCAAATATTAGGTTATTAAAAAATAAAATCTAGTGAGAATGTTTGTCTCGCATTTCTAGCAGATGTAATATAATACTTTGAAAATAATTATGAACACTTTTGAAAACTCAAAACTTGTTACGTCTTTTAATAGGTCAGTGAATTTAAAGTGAATAAGGATAAATATTTTTGCGAATGACGGTGAAAGGTAATAAAAAGTAATTATTTCTTACGAATCTAAATATATTTTTGTACAAAAAGTTACATATATTTTAAATTTTGATGGTTATGACTACTTCAATTTATTTCACTTGAATACTTTCTTTGCTGTACAAAGATATCTTTTTTTATTATATTTTTCTCTTTATATTTTTGCACTTTTCTATGTATTTTTAGAAATAAAATGTTTAATATTAAGTTATTGTAGTTTATTTATTTAAAAAAATGTTAAATCCATTATTTTATTTCTTACAATTTATATATAGAAATACATTGTTCAAGCCGCTTGCGAAGGTTGTGTACTTTAAAACGGATGTAATAAATGATCATTCCACCAATTGCACAATTCATTCTGTTTATTACGATATGCTTTGCTGGTTTCAATAAATTTGTAACCAACCATTTGTCTTAACCTTTAGACATTTCAGTTCTGTTCCCAGAATTATTTTTCAATGATAGCCAAAGGGGAGTAAAGAGACTAAAAGTGTGTTATGTGCTTTCATATCATAATTCATAACACATTCACCCGAGATGTTGGTGTATTCTTTGCCAAAAATACCACTGGATTGCAGGAATTGTATTCAGGTTAATCATATACTCTTAAACTCTGAAATAATAAATATCTGTAGTAACTATGCACAGTAGATTTTCAGCCGAATGTTATTGTTTCTCCTGCATCGGATCACCCAGATTTTTGGATTCCAATGATGAACAGCCTATTTTAACCAGTTTTTTAAATAATTTTCTTGCAGTCATCATTCTTGGATCTATTTCTTAAAAAAATTGGTTCCGTATTATTTGTTCTCAGATTGGGTAGGACAAGAACTACCCAAACAATCAAGAAACTAAAATGTTTAAAGTCTTCGATGGCGATGAAAACCACACTAAAATAGTCCAGATGCCAAGTCTACCTGTTGTTTATTAGCAAATTTCCATGGGAAAAATGAGCTATTGCAGTGGCCCTTATGGTGAGACCCAAGGTCGGGAGTGCAAATGAGCACCGATCATGGTCCCCAGAACACGTTTTGGGGTGTCATTAAAAATATATATATGTGTGTTCGTACTCTAGCGGCCGCATTTCAAGTCCGATTTGGTACACGTGTTGGAGGACCATGTTGAGGCAGCAGTTCACATCAAACTCGCCCTTTTTGCAAAACGAAGGAGTCCATGGGGGCCTTCCTCTCATATATAACTGGTGTCAGGGTATCCTTGTCCCAGATATTTCTGCCTCATTGATGCGAGGGCATCACATTCACATAGAACGTGGAAAGAAGTTCTCTCTACACCTTCGACATAATGGGTTGTTCTCCAGCCCCATTAGGTGGAGGTGCCTCCTCAGAGAGTTTTGTTCCGTCAGTAGACCGACCAACAACCTCACTTCCGGCCTGCCAAGACCCAGCAGTGTTTAGGTGTCCATCCAGGCCTTCAATGAAGTCGTGTGCCTGCCTCTTACCGTCTCTCTCTATCTGCGCAAGTATCCTGATTGAACATTTTTTCTTACGCTTTTTTTCCCATAGTCTCTTGTTATTCCTATCATTGATTCTGGGCCCATCGGTGGAGTTTCTGGCCACCAGACTATAGAGGCAAAAGTTAGAGACGGTCTTATTATAGTAACATAGAGCCAGTTCATCATCTGGGCCGAAGCCCCCATGAGGTTCCAATCGCTCTCCTACATGCCCAGAAAGCGTTACACGCTTTTGCTGCCTTTCTTCTTATGTGTTCACCCCAGACCAGCTTTGTGTCTAGGGTGACACGTAAGTATTTTGTTGTTTCGGAGCATGTAAGTCTTTGCCCCAGTAGACTGGGCATGTACAGACCATCCGTCCGACGTTTCCTAGTAAAGAGAATGAGATCTGTTCCCTGGGTTTACAGTTAGACCCAGTCTCTCACACTAGCGTTCCAACCATTGGAGTGAGCTTTGGACGATGTCAGATACAGTCCCTGGGAATTTACCTATTCCCAGAATGCATATGTCGTCCGCATAACCTTGGGTCCCACCCAACTCATAACCTTGGGTCCTCTCTCATTTAGTCCCACAAGCAGATCATCCACTACCATAGACCATAAGAGGGGTGAAAGAACTCCCCCTTGGGGGCATCCACGCGCAACCTCAATTCTAATTTCACTACTGTTTAGTTGTGAGATCGCCATTCTATTTTCAAGGTAAGCTTTTATCCAGCGGGTGATAGTGTGTTCTACCCTCCGCTTGATTAATGCGTCTGTCATGTATCTGAAGGAGGTATTATTAAACGCCCCTTCGATGTCCACAAAAACTCCCATCGCAAGTTCTTTCTGCTCCAGCACCTTTTCCACCCTGGCTACCAGTTGGTGGAGTTCAACAGATTTGCCTGCAATGTATGCTTGTTGATTTTTATGAAAAGAATTTGCAGCCACTGCTCCATCCCTTATGTATCTATCTGTCTTTCCAACGTTTTGAGTAGGAATGATGTTAAACTAATAGGTCGAAAGTCTTTTGGGTTGCTGTAAGTTCCTTTCCCTGGTTTAGGGATGTAAACTACTTTCGTTAATTTCCATGACCTAGGTATGTGTCCTAGAGCAAGAGATTCCCTGAATACTTTTATTAGCCATGGCACCAGCTTATCTCCGCCCCTCTGAAGAAGAGCTGGTTGAAACCCTAAAACATTGGCATATAAACTTAATTTTGGAAATTTGCTCAACTCACGTCAGCGGTCCAGCTGCGTGGTCGAATTATTTGATATCTTATCGGTAAACGGAATACAAACAAATGATTTCACTTCACAAAATATCTTGAAAATTTAGGGAACACAATTGCATTGGTTCTAATGTAATGAAATATCTTGAATAAATTGTAATTTTCATCATATACACACAATCTAAAAAATTTAGAGATAACTTGATCCAATCGCCTTGTTTTAAGAAACAATTTGCATATAATCCTGTAAAGCATTCAATGTTTGTTTAAGGAAGTATCCGAAAATTACAGGATAAAGTTCTTTGATGATAGGCAAATTGTATTTATTACTAGCTGACCCGGCAATGCTTTGCTATTGCTTAATTTGAAACTTTGAAAGCCTGTAATTCGTATCCCTGAGGGCCGATGTAAATTATAATGGGATTCTGCTCATTGCTTGATTTACCTAACCTAAAATTATATTCATTTTTTGATCCAAATCAGTTGTTGATCAAAATCAGCTGTTTTAAGCTTTTCATACGAACAGCTGTTTCTGATAAAATCAAAAGAAATATTTCTTCTTCTTCCTTAAGATTGACCTTCCATAAGATTAACATTGAAACTTTGAGGGCCACTGGGGCGTAGCCCTAATGTCCTAGGACTTCGGTCAATGGCCTAAAACCTTCCCAGGGTTAACCTGTGTTACTATGCAAAATTTCAAAGCAATCAGATGGACGGTTTGGTAACGCATAAAGGACAAACATACAAACGGACATACATTGAATTTTATGTATCCATCCGAGAGAAAATAATGGATGAGCTCAATTACAGGTAGTCCCATATTCCATTTTCAAACTTTGAGTCTAATTGTGTTAGCTGTTATTTGTGGACATCAGGGTCGAGTTGAATATTTAATAGCATCTGTATAATTTATTGGGGTTTGAACTCGATCAACATATTCCAGTTTATTACATAAAGTGTTGGAGTAGGATTAATGACAGTTTGTAACGTGCTCAGGCTGTTCGGGCACCATTTTGTAACGTGCTGGCGCCTTGCAATCCAAGTTCACAATCATATTTATCATCAGCATAAATCTTTATCATAAGTTTCACCTCTAAAAACAATAAAATCAACATTTCATTATTGCATCATAAGTTTGCTTTACATTCATAAATTATTTTTATGAAATACACCAATTGTATCCGCTCTGAGATAACAATTAAAATCCACTACATTACTTCTTCCACATTAAAACTTCAAAATTCAAATTCAAACTGAATCAACTCAGTTTATTATGCAAGAATTTTACTTTATTCTGCAAGAATTTACTTTACTTTACAAGAATTTATTTTACTTTACTTAACTTTACTTTATCTTCTTTCTTCGACTCTTGATCAGTTATTATACAAATTTACAACATATGTCATCAAAAATAGTTATTATTAAATATATCTTAAATCTAACATGTCATTCATACATCATTCATTCTATTGTATAACTTGCCAACTTTTTTTTTTTTTTTTTTTATATATAACCCCCTCAAAAACTCGGTTACCCTATTTTAATAATATTAAATCATTCAAAAAAAATATCCTATTAACTACGAAGATTAAGCGAGATTGACCAATAACAGTCTACCTGTACCATCGATCAACCTTTCAATAAGAAGGTTTTCACGGTTTACCCACAACCTATGAAATTTAAGCAAAATTAACTATAAACTAAGAACAACTTTGTGTATGTACACTACTAAACCTAACAATCATATGGATTGTGCACATGATGCGACACGTCATCTGGTCAACATCGAAATTCAGAAGGTTTTTTAAGGACCCAACAACCTGAAATCACTAGTGTACACCTTGTTAGGATGCACACCAGCTACTTGACCGTTTTTTAGGGACGTCTTACCCTTAAATCACCAGATGTGACTCAATGTTGCTATCTCTAATGACCTACAACAATGACGTACTAAGCCACACCTGGCTACACCCATATTTCAATATTCTTAACAAATCAAGTTATCATAACTATCATTTCACAATATCCATTTATATATCATAATTATATAGAGTACTTATCTCATAATGTATTAACCTACTAACATTGCCATTAATTAAAGTCTAACACCTAATAATAAATTACGTCGGCGTAGAAGTTTGGTTTGCAATGTAGTACTTCCGTAACTCTACCACATTTTATCTTTCAAAACTATTTATTTATTTATTAGTTGAGTTTCATTCACTATACTCTACTTTTGACTACCCTTCTGGCATCCTTCTATTTTGTTCTCTTCTAGTAACTGGCAGGACACTTACGCTGTTTACGGGGATGACTCGTCTTCGGAAATGTGCCAGTTGACGTCTATGCCTACTCAGTTCAACATAGACCCAACACACCCCTCCAACTCATCAACCCCCTCAAGCATTGCCTATCATCCTTTGGTGTTTTGCCTTTTTATCGGTTAAATGAAACCCTTTCATCTCAAATTCATTATTATTACTAAATCTTTAAATGCTTACATTTATTTTTTAACTTTAACTTGAAACTAACTTGCAAATTATAAAATATCAATTATGTATTTTCAAAATTATTTAGTCTATATACCTGAACTAATCTTCTTTAAATTGTTAAACTTGCTTCATTCCTTTTAAATTTCTTAATATTTGTATTATAAGGCAACTTTAGCTTATTTAGGCCTAGCCTATATCTCAATTTTCATTAACTCATCTTGAAATTAACTAACCAATAACTATTTAAAAACTTTCTTTAATCAATTTTCTTCCTTAAATAACATTTTCTTAACCTTTCATAACTGTATTTGTCTTTAAACACCAACTTTAGATAGAGTCTTTGTCGATTGTATTTGTCATCATCTTAACTAATATTTCTTCAAATATCCATTTCATTTCAGCAATCTTTTGTCTAACTTTAAATTAATCCTAACTTCTCAACTAACACATGACGATTCACCTCTTAAAAACTCATAAAACATAATCATAGGAGATTTTCCTATGCGACGACCATTCTTCAAAAAACACGTAGATAATACCTTCAACTTTCTTTATTCGACGACGATATGCACTTTGGCAACTTAAAACCTTCAACTCCACAAAAAACAACAATTCTTCCACTTAATAAACATAAACTTCCTCCAACTGACGAACATAATAAAAACTTCATAAACATAACCTCCAATTAATCTATCTTTAGACCTATATTGCTTCCATTTAACTTCCATCGATTACATGACGTGACATAAGACTCTTTTTCAGTTCAACTGTCTCTTAAGACTCATAATTATCCTCTTTCGGACGAAAACCTCTTATTTTATTGTATAAAAAACCTTTACTTACTTAAAAAAAATCTTAACTTCCTTTCAACTTGTTATTTAAACTTGAAAACTCATTAATCTTCCTTAAAAAATCATATTCATTTCTTTAACCAAAAATTATTAATTTAAAATTGCCTTAATTATGATTTATTATTATTCAAAAACAAATTATTTATTTAAATTCAAATTAGTACTCTATAGAATTAAACTTCCTTATTATTTCATTATTTATTATCAAAAAACCAAATAATTTATCCTTAACCACTTGTCTAAACTGTACATTAGCACCACCTCCGTGCGTAGCCTATCTATTACGCAATCTACTTAAGTTGACCCTCCGGTATGTTTACATGACACTTTCTGGTACATAATCTTTTTTTCTCCTCCTACTCGGCAACTGCAATACGTGTAGGACTAACCTACGTCTACTTCCATTAGGAACTTTTTTGTCTACGGTTAGTTTTCTGTAGCCTAACCTATACTCCCACTTTGATTTTTCTTGATCATAATTTTGTTTAATATTTTCAAAGATTTCTGCTACATAGCTCTCCATAGTATCTTCACTACTATACAAGCCAAGCAATGCTTCTAAATTTGCTTTGAAATTGATTTTAGGCCTATTAATTTTTCTAAATTCATTACACTTAACTTTTATATTTTCACACCCTATTTTGTCAATATTTCTTTCTAACACAACCTCCATTTCTTTATTAAATTCAACATTACCTACATCATTAGCACAATCTGTAACACTTTGGTCACCCTCAAATTCAAAAATATTCTCAACTATTTTATTATTATTTATTTCTTCCCTAACCTCTACTAACACATTATTATTACTAGGCCTATCATCTAATTCTATTTCCTTTGAAACATTATTCACTGTATTATTAATATTAACATCTGAAACCTCTAACGGCTCATCAATTTTTTCATTTAATTTGTCAGATTTCTTTTCTGAATTTTCTATTTTACTACTGTCTACTAATTTACATTTATCAAAGTCCTGTTTGGAATTATCAATTTTATCACTTACATTTACTTTGTCTTGTTTAGAACTATCAATTTTCACATTACATTTATCAAATTCCCGCTTAAGTTCCACCCTAAAATTCTCAAAGTCTTGTTTGGAATTGTATATTTTATCAGCTAATTCCTCAATTTTCTTATTTCTGTCTCCAAACTTTTTATTTAGATCTCCAAAGCTAACAACCATATATTGATATATTATTTCCTTATTCATTTCCGAGCTTGGATTGAATTTGTCACTCCCACCCACATTATTAATTTTTGTTGCATTCTCCATTGTTTGTCTATTTTATTCTTTTGATATTCTATTATTAATTAATTGAATGATTTAATTTTAAATTTCCAGAATCAGTTGATTCTGCCATCGTTTGTTTATTATTAACCCTTTATAAATTTTATTTATTGACCTTAAAACGTTTAAAACTTTTTCAAAAATCTTGAAATACAGCCAACCACTATGCTTCCATTAAAGTCATCCTTCCCAGTGTTTTCGTTTATGGTAAAGAAGTTCGGGCGCCATTTTGTAACGTGCTCAGGCTGTTCGGGCACCATTTTGTAACGTGCTGCCGCCTTGCAAGCCGTTTACAAACAATTTATTAATAGAAAACAAAAAAAAATGAAAAATAAAAATTTAATTTTGACAAAAATATTTCTAAGTTATTTTTAAAATAAAAAAAATACCTTTACTGTGTAACAATTATTTATTATTTCCTATCTTCAATCCATTTACTTATTTAATTAATCAAATTATCATTTCAAAATATTACAACACCTTAATCCCAATGAAAACAGACAAACATAACCCCAAAATTGAAGTTAGGTTATGTTTTGATCACATCTGTTACTCAACAGTTGATCATTGAAATATCTGTTACACATAAAACTGTCTCATATATGACTACAGTTCTGTGGTTAAAATTGGACTCGTCCAGGACCATGGCCGCCATGTTGTTCACATGGCAACTTTGGCTCCAAACTGCCTCGTTCACCAAAAACTGCCGCCATTTTATTTCACACAAAGAAAAAACTAAAAACTGAATTTATGATTTAAACAAGGTTCGTTACCATAAAGTACTTCTGGAAAAAACTCAAATTAAAAAGTCATAGTGGTTGGCATCAATATTTTACTGTATCATTTTTGATTGCAAAACACACACATTAGTAATTAAATCAAATTGGCAATTTATCATCTCAATTATTGCAATCAGACACTCAAACACACAAATTCATTATTAATAATTTCACCTTAAACATACAACAACTTATATTGATAAAATATTCAAATGCAGACTTGGTTAAATTAATTTACTACTTACGATTCTTTGTTTTATAGTGCACTTTAAAGAAAATATGAATTTACAAAAAAGAAAAGAACTTACGACACATGTGAATTTAATTTAAATAGAAAACCCCATCATTCTTTAGTTCGTCGCACTTTAGCCACGTAGATTTTGATTCACTTAGACATTCGTTGCACAGTTTTTATGTAAATTGCATAAAGAACGCCACGCCATGATTCATACTTCCAAAGTTATCACTTTTGAGACAATTTACGAACAATTTTCACATTTTCGTTATCGTACGATATACGGCACTGTCTTTACTCCTCTTTAAACATATTTAAACGGTAGTTGTACTTTAACTACCGCAAATAAGCACTTGTTAAAACATTTCGCTGGACTAACTGCAAAACATGTCTGCTCTGTACTGGAATACTGTTGCAAGTGGTCTCAAGGCTCCTTCTTCTTCGTTCTTTTTTCCGATCACGCCATGTTACGTCATAAAAACCAGGAGACCAATGGGAAGCTGTTCTCCAGGCTACCAATGAGAAGCTGTTTTTCCAGGGGACCGTAAATATGTCCCTCTACAACTACCTTTGTATGTTACCAACATCTCGGACAAAAATTCTGTCTCCATCATAGATGAATCACACAGGCTTCCAACATAATCTATCAAGTTTATTTCTTTCAATGTCTGAAATAGTCTTTCGATATTTATTCATCACTGTCTAAGAACTTAGTGGACCATAGCTTCAAACCCTCCAATACCTTTTAAATGTTTTTCATATTTTGACACATCATGAAACATAATTTAAATATTTAAACAAAACTGAATTTAAACATGAATTTAATATTATGTAAGATTTATTCTGAATTATCAATTAATGTCTGCATTTCCCTTTGAATTTCTATGTTCATTAATATTATGAAATAACTAAATCTTTTAAATTAGGCTAATGCCCAAAATTTACCTTATGACCCTTTTTACGTTATACTACTATTTTGATATTTAAAACCCTGAAACTCACATGTATTACAAGTTTACGTATGAGACAAATCTCACTGGATATTAAAAATTCCATATGTTATCTATAAGCAAATACAGTAATACTTTACTATCAATGTAAATGTAAAGTACATGCATACTTTTATTTACTTCCCCTGTTTTAAAAAAGACCTTGATAATTCGGCACTGACAAATCCCCGAGAGTGCCGGATTAAGGTTTTACTGTAGCATGTAATATCTGTGTACTGGTCTTTACTTGTAATACTCCAATTATAATAGTTGTATGCTCTAAAGAGCATACAGTTAGTTTGAATAATGTAGATGTTATTGGCCAATTAGGATTTAATGATGATACTGGGGTTGTGGTGCCTACTACCATTGTATTTGGATAACCTAATAGAACTCCGATCCAATGCAATATTTTGTTCCACTGGAAATTCTACTTTTTTGGCGCTATCTATTAGGGAAACGAAGGAAGCTGTTTGAAACACCAATGCTACCAATGCTTTCTCCCTAGCGCTACCTCGCGGCGCGATCATGTACTATTTTCGCGACAACCTTTTTTCCGGCACACAACCCCCATATGGATGCAAGATCTATTTATTATTCATGATCTATGCTACTACTGAAGAACCAAGCAACACAACTTCTCTGGATGATAGTGCTCTAAATAACAGCATGCAGTTGGACCTAGGCATGCTAGAAAATTATATTGATGAATTTTTAAGCAAACACGCTAAAGAACAATAAGGCCTAGATGAGTTGGTTCGGCAGAATGAAATTTCTGAATTTACAATGGGAAGTTTTAATATTTCTGAAGTACAAGGTGACGAGGTTCAGGAACATGAACAACCTGAAGAAGGCCTAGTTTCTGATCAGATGATTATACAGGGTGATTATCCCGAAGATGCAGTCGAAAGGTTTAATAATACTGAAGTCAAAGTTGATGAAGTAGCGCAAGTTGATGAGCAAACAGTTGAAGCAGATCTTCAAGCCGATGAAATAAATCAAACTACTAATAAAAGAAAGAAACGTCATCAAGTCCTTGCAGAAGAATGGACAGTAAACAAAAACAAACAAAATAATTCGACCACGCAGCTGGACCGCTGACGTGAGTTGAACAAATTTCCAAAATTAAGTTTATACCTATGTTATAGGGTTTCAACCAACAATTTGGGAAATAGGTCTACTCACACGTTGAACAGCTGTCTGTGTGTACGCAATATATTAGTAAAATTTGTTTGCGTCTAGTGGCCTCGTGAGTTTGCACCACTTGGCTTTGAACAAGGTGCTCTTATGGTATTTTACGTTTTGGTCGATTTTGGAGGAGCCAAGCGAGCTAAAAGGTCGCGTAAAAAAACAAAATATGCAGAATAACATCCTACATTTATATTTTTAGAAAAAACTCTAAAAAAAAATAATTCTCGTAGAAAAAATCTAAAAAAATAGTTACTTCCTGTCAAAAAAACGTACTTCCGGTTGTTGGATTTTTTTGGCTAACGAACTCGTCCGAGCGACATCCCCAAAACGTGTTCTAGGGACCATGATCGGTGCTCATTTGCTACTCCCGACCTTGGGTCTCACCATAAGGGCCACTGCAATAGCTCATTTTTCCTACGGAAATTAGCTAAAAAGGGAAGAAGGTAAACCATATTTGGGTAAAAAAATATTAATGGAGAATGGAACTACACCATTGCGAAAGAAGAAAAAACTTTAAAAGAAAGATGCAATTGCAATAGAGGAGAAAAATCAATAATGAAAGAAAATTATCAAAGTCGAAGGCAATCAACTTATTTGTATTTTTTGACTGTAAATGAAGTAAAACTAAGAGTGTGTAAAACAATGTTTTTGAACACCCTCAATGTGGGTGAAAAAGCATTCCGAAACTGGTAAAATACTTCAGCGAGGATAAAAACGATGAAGATTTAATTAATGATGATGAAGAAGGGCCGCAGGGTCTTAAGCCTAAAAGAACAAACCAAGAAAATGAAGAAGCCAAAATTGCTTTAAACGATTTTTTCGATAGTTTGACCAAAATGGAGTCACATTACTGCAGAAAGTCTACAACAAAGCTTTATTTAGAGCCGAATTGGACTTGTAAGCAAGATCTCTACAGGGAATATTGTAGATGGAGTAAGGAGCGTAACAAGAAAGCAATGTCTTCCTTTGTTTTTTCCAACACATTTTTAGACAAAAACTTAATCCTATTCAGACCTAAGAAAGATGAGTGTGAGACCTGTGTGTGCTAGTTATAAAGTTGGCCAAATTCCAAAAGAGGTTTATGACACTCATCTCAAGAAAAAGGATGAAGTGTGACTAAATAGGTTAGGTTAGAACCTTTTAGGTATTTTTTTATTATTATTTTTGCACTTCTGTTAGCTCTACGTTAGCCTGAGTCGAATAGCAAAGTTGTGCCATTTCTTAAACTAAGACAAGGTGCCTGTAGAGCAAAATAGACGCAAAAATTTAGATAAACCCTAGGATAGACTGCTACAAAAAGATCTTTTTGAATTATTCTATTAATAGGCTTGGGCACTTATTTATAAAATACAATTCTAATTAAAACACAAAAATCTAAATAAAAAAATTAAGCATAGCCTAAAGGATATTACAAATCCTTTTTTTGAGAGATAAACAAACTCAATGTTTTGATTCTTCAAGTGATGTTTTATTAAAATCTAGGCTGAGACCCCTTGATTATCTGGCTCATTTAGCCAACCTGAATTCGAGGATCCAAATCGTCTTCATCAGTTTTATCTCCAGATTCATTGTTTGAAGCCATATTTTTAAATAATATTTATCAAAAATATTTTTCTTGGTGTTCACCTAACCTTGACCTTATAAAACAATAATTATTCAATGAAGACTCAAACAGAAGCTACAGCCTAGCCTACAAAATATGAAATTTAATTGCATTTTATAGGCCAACTGTTAAAAATTCATTATAACATTAATAATTTATTAATACCGGGAATGACACATATTATATTAAACTAGCCTATCTTTAACCATAAACAATTCATGTTTACAGAACCAGCGCCATTTTAACCTATCACCTGACAGCTGACACTGATTAATAGAAGAAACACGAAATGTATTCAACCTTTGATTATGGACGTTCAATATATTATGTACGTTCAATGTATAATCAAGGATTCAACTTTACAGGCTATACAGTTTTGAAAATATTTTCGTAGGTGGCAGCACCTTACGGGACATAATTTACAGGTTCACATTTATTTATTGATATTAGTATGTAGGTAGCAGCACTATCCAGTCTACACAAAAAATAGTATCAAAATTAACATTCCAGGTGCAGCACCTATTTATCGTCATTTAAAAAAAATTAACCTAACAGCGCATTCTAGTAAAGAAAGCAACAACTATTTAGTGATAGTACATTTAAAAGTCTCCAAGTAGCAGCACACTATGGGACTAATATGAAACTTTTGACTTCCAATTCCAAAACATAATCCCAACATATTTTGTTTGCAAGAAATTGCTCAGTGAGGCGGTACACTTATTTTAGGAAACAATAAATTTGTCCCGTCTCGCTGTTAAAAAAATCACTGCAAACTTGATTTCATCTCCGTGAAAACTTTGTATCCGTAAGGTACTGCCACCTGGTACGTTTAAATTCGAAACTATTTATCGTCATTTAAAGAAAATTAACCTTACAGCGCATTCTAGTAAAGAAAGCAACAACTAATTCGTGATAGTACATTTATTTTAAAAGTCTCCAGGTAGCAGCACATTACGGGACTGATGTGAAACTTTTGACTTCCAATGCCAACATGATCCCATCATATTTTGTTAGCAAGAAATTCCTCAGTGAGGCGGTACACTTATTTTAGGAAACAATAAATTTGTCCCGTCTCGCTGTTAAAAAAAAATCACTGCAAACTTGATTTCATCTCCGTGAAAACTTAGTATCCGTAAGGTGCTGCCACCTGGTACGTTTAAATTCGAAACTATTTATCGTCATTTAAAGAAAATTAACCTTACAGCGCATTCTAGTAAAGAAAGCAACAACTATTTCGTGATAGTACATTTAAAAGTCTCCAGGTAGCAGCACATTACGGGACTGATGTGAAACTTTTGACTTCCAATGCCAACATGATCCCATTATATTTTGTTAGCAAGAAATTCCTCAGTGAGGCGGTACACTTATTTTAGGAAACAATAAATTTGTCCCGTCTCGCTGTTAAAAAAAATCACTGCAAACTTGATTTCATCTTTGTGAAAACTTTGTATCCGTAAGGTGCTGCCACCTGGTCCGTTTAAATTCGAAACTATTTATCGTCGTTTCACAACAGTCCGTAAGATGCTGCTACCTACATTCAAATTATTAATTACAGTTAAGTAATTGTGTCCGTAACGTGCTACCACCTGGTATATTCAAAATCGAAACTATTTATAGCGTCATTTTTCAATAGTCCGGGAGATGCTGCTACCTACATTCAAATCATTAACTAAAACTAACTTCTATTAATTTTTCCTGTATTTTAAATCACTGCAGACAAAATGTTAATTTATTGTCTCGCGAGGTGCTGTCCCATGTGATATATGAAAAGCTACAAATTAAACATTTTATTATAACAAATTTCTGTTAGTTAGGTATACAATTTATTGTTAGGTTACAGTTTTCTAAGTTGCAATTATTTACCCTCATTGTATTATTAAATTCTTAACACATCAAAAATAGAATAGAAACTGATTTTGAAGTTTGAGAAATTGGAAAATTGATAGTGATTTATTTATTGGCCTTCACACGTAAATGTTAAAAAAATCTATCTTGATTATAGTAAAGGGCCTAGGCCTACTTTGTATGGACAAACAGTTCCTTCCCTTTTATCACCTAACAAAATATTGTGAATTATTTTATTAGAAAATGTAGCCCAGGGTGTAGGCCTACACCAGATCGTGAACATTCAATTTCTTGACTTTTAGGCACTTTATTTGACTTTAGGAAACTTGGAGCATTGAACTTTTTTGAAAGTAGGCCTATTTAGAAAATAGGTTTCCAGTTTACATTTTTATCAATATAAAGCCCCAAGAATTCTATCATGTCTACGGAATTATGTTCTATTACCTCAAAAACAGCCCCGACCTTCGTTTCTATTTGGCTGTTTCTTCTGATAACATTGAAACTTTAATTTTTCTACAGTTGAACTCATTTACAGCAGACCAACCAGAAAGTTCATACCTGCAGTTTGTCCAACAGTTTTAAAATACCTATACATGCTTAACTTCAGTAGCTACATTAATTTTGGTTTATCGACCGCCTTTTTGAGTAGGATTAAGCCAGAGACCTATAGTTTGCGTTGTCCGTTCTCTTTTATCAATACCATTAAAATTAAGTGTCTACATTTAACAATTCATTTTGAGCAACCTCCAAAATTTCCAAAGTTGCCCCATACATAAGAAAGTAAATGTTTATGTCTTATAAACATTTTATGAATTTTGATTTTCTCTAACTACTCACTACACCAGTTAGAGAGGGGTGTCTCCTGAATTTTAGCACCTCTGTATAATAAACTATACCTAGCAATCAGACAAAAACTATACCAGATCTGAAAAAAGAATCAGACAAAAAGGATAGACAGTATGTTTACACGATGGACCTTACTATATATAATCTCCATGACAAAGATGTAAAATGTTACGTCTGGAATGAATCCGAAGGAGGATTCTCAGCCAACGAGTTTTCAACCATAATCTGTGACTTTATAAGTGATTAATGCCCCTTAAAAAATGAGGACAAAGTTCTTACGCTCTATAGTGATGGTTGTGGTTACCAAAACCGAAACGCGGTTCTTTCAAATGCGCTACTCAACCTAGCAAAGCTTCACAACATTACTATTGAACAAAAAATATTTAACTAAATGGCACACGCAAATGGAAGCGGATTCCGTTCATTCTCAAATAGAGCGTCAAGTGAGGTCAAGAAATTTTAATGTGCCGGCTGACTACTGCGATGCTATGAAGAAAGCGCGCACAAAATCAAAACCCTATGACGTTAGGTACTTGGATCACACTTTTTTCAAAAATGTTGAGGGCTCGTTAAAAGAAATCAAGTCAATTAGGCCAGGTAAAAGAGTAGGTGACCCTATGCGTTGTTGACTTGGTTGCCTTGCAATACAAACCAAACGAATTGAACTTTAAGCTTCGATTCACTGATGTGTGGAAACCTTTGCCAATGAGGACTATCATCTCGTCAATTAAACCAGTGTATATGAAAGACATTCCTAGTTTGTTCTCCGAGAGAGTAAAAATAAAAAAGTCTAAGTATCAAGACCTTCAAGAACTTAAAAAGACTCTTGCACAGGATTTTCATTCATTTTAAGACAATTTGCCTTGGTATTAATATTTTACTAGCAGAACAATGTTATAAAAGTTCTGTAACATTTTCATTCCAATAAAAAAATGTAATTTAATAAATAGCTGTATTTTTTTCTCATTTTAGATTATTATTCTAACGTCCCAATCACCCACTCACAATACTCTATCTAATAGAAAAGGTTGTAACTCTGCGATAAAATTGATTTTTAGGTTAGAAAAAGTCGTAACTCCTGTAATTAAATTTAAAACTAATATATAAAAACAGATTATATAGTAACTGTATTCAAGTACTATTTATAAGGAAAAAACAACCATGTTCATAACTTGTCAAATAATATAATCTAAAAACAGTTTTTTGTGTCTCCTGTAAAGTTGTATTAATTGGAGTTACGTCCATTGATAAATAGACCGACGATATATTGACAGAACGCAAGACCCCCGTTTATTAACCGAATTGCGTATCATTTCTAGTCATCAACATACAGATCCAGATTTATTAAAAATTATCGAACACCTAAAGGAACAAGAACAAATCGGCAATAACCAAACTGAAATTAAACCCTATAAAATACACAATAATATCCTCTACCAACAACTAAATTCAAGATGGCTAATCAATGTCCCTAAGAACTTAATTAACAGATTAATCTGGGAATGCCATACTTATTATCTACATTGCGGTGCCAAAAAATGTTTCGACATTCTGCGCGAAAATTTTATATTTAAAAATATGAGACGGCGCATTCGCACTACACTTGCCACATGTGATCCGTGTCAAAAATGTAAAAGCAACCCCCACCCTTCAACAGGGGTATCTATAGGCATAGCATGCACAGAGATAAACCACCACCTCGCAGTAGATATAATCGGACCCCTCCCGACCAGTACTGGCCGAGTCAAATATATATTCATCGTCTTAGACATATTTACCAAATTCGTTAAATTGTATACAATGAGATGCGCTAACACGAAAACGATTCTACAGAAACTCACGCAACTACATTTCCCCATGTTTGGAGTACCGAAACATACACAGAGCGACAATGGTAAGCAATTCCGAAGTCGAAAATGGATAACCACCCTAGAAAATCTGGGAATCAAATTAATATTTAACCCCTATTACCACCCGAAAACAAATATGGCCGAGCGTCCTATACGCGAAGTCAAAAGGTGCCTAAGAATGTATTGTTCGAGAAAACACAAAAACTGAAAAATTACAACAGGAAAATTACTGAAAACAGGAAAATTATATACCTGACATAAACGACGTGCTTAACGAAGTTTACCACGAAACTACAGGGTATACGCCTAATGAACTACAGTTAGGAAAGAAAAACACGATTTTGGGAACCATACTTAATTAACCACTTCAACAACGACATACCAACCGACGTAAAATTAATTCTGGCCAAAAAACGTATCCAAATTAAACAAGAGAAACGAGCTAAAAAACAAAATTCAAAAGTGACACCTACATTTTTCGAAATTAACGATTGGGTATTAATCAAAAATTTTCCCCAATCTAATGCAGCAGAAGGAGAAACATGCAAATTATTTGAACTATTTTACGGACCCTATAAAATACATAAAAAAATTGGTAAATCAACCTACTATGTCTGCGATTTAGACGGTATACATATTAAATACCCTATCATGTTACAGCCATAAAGCGCTATAAATGCATTGAACAAAATGCCATGCAATGACGTCACAACAGCTGTTCCCAAGTCGAGGTCAATGACCTACTTACAACAGAACATCAAGCCAAAGTACATATTATCTCTCATTCATACAAATATTTTCAAGGAAAGTCACCCAGGGGATAATTGTAACAATTCAAAATATCCTTCCGTAATAATCCTTATATATAATTCTGTAAGCGAAATTTTAGATTCAAAATTGTGGGAATTTGGTAAATCGGAGGATGATGGGAGAGGTATCAAATTAAAGGTATCGATTCAAGGAACGAGGGAAAAATATAAGTTTTTTCTAAAATTAAAAACTAAGGGGTTTTTGGGGTCCCCGAAAAACGAAAAATCCCCAAGAAATACATGAGAATTTAAAAACATCTGCTTTATTTACATTAAAACATTTGGTATTAAATAAATAAATTAAAATCATAAAACAGCTGTTCTGTAGTTTACATTTGATCTATACTAATATTATAAAGAGGTAAAGTTTTTTTGTTTGTATGTAGGGGGTAATCTCTGGCACTACAGAACCTATTGAAAAAATTGTTTTACTAATACAAAGCTACACTATCCCTGAGTAACATAGACTATAATTAATTTCGATAAAAAACTTTTTTTTTTTGTAAATTAGTCGGAAAAATTCTTAGGTTAGGCCTAGAATGATAAACCAACACATGTGTTTACATTTATTACCATAGCAACCAATTGAATAAAATAACAGATACCGTAATATAGCTGGTTGCTCCAATATTTCCATTAACAGCTGATTTAAAAATTTGAAGCAATTATTTTTGTATTTCTAGCTTTTAGGTTAGGGTTTTAAAGTTTAGACCTGAGCCTTGCTGGTTCTTTTAACCATTATTATAACTGATGTTATAAAATATACGAAACAATTTGATTTGAACTTTTAACATTATTTACCATCTTAGTTTTGAGGTTATTAGTAATCCTACATCTTTATTATAAATAAAACATAACTTATGTTTTTGGAAGGTTCCATTGGGGGTTGGCGTGCGGAGCACGCAGGGGTATCCCCTAGTAATCAATCAAATGGATAAGAAATAAAGTCGTTCTAAACTAAACACACATGAGTGCGAGAGAGACAGAAAAACCAGCAGTGGAAATTCATTCATGTTAATCTGAACCAACGACATCTAGCGGCCAGGATCGTAAACAAGAAATTAATAACATTGGAATACCCGACTTTCAACAACATTTTGTATAATTAAAATTATTTCCCGACCTCGTATCTATCTCTTTCCTACATCAAAATATATTGAAATTAATCGAACAATCCATCAAAATTATAATATCAGTACAATAACAAAGCAATCGACCGAAATTCACATTTTAAATACAACCGAAACTAGGCCGATCTACAAAAACCTAGGCCAAGTCAGAAATCAAAAGATCAATCCCAACGAAACCAAGTTTCAAATTAAAAAAGTAACACTACCGCCAAATAGAACGAAAAATTCTGAATGTAAAATGTCTTTATGAAAATCCCCAAAGAAGTACCATTAAACCGATAAAATTAGTCAAAGGTAACCTGAATCTCAGATATCGCTTAAAAACGAAGTAAGACATATTTGTTAGGCTCCGTCCACGATCACGTGACTACACGTATCTTCACGGAACCAAGTTTAAAGTGCTAAATGTATAATTTTAGTTGTAAATATTAGATGTTAAAGAATAAGTTGTACAAGGAGCTATTTTAGGTATTCTTATTTAATATTTTATTTAATCAATTTCTCTTTCCTTTTCTCATTCTGCCTTATTTGTAAAACTAAACTACCTCAAAATTTAACTAAAATTACACAAAACAAAACTCAATATTTAAAAACACCCAAATTTAACATAATAATTAAATCCCCAGAAGATGTGAAATTTATCAGGCCTTATGTACCATTTTCTGAAAGCCAAATTGGAACCCAAGCCATTTCAGTAATTGTTGAGACTCCATAAGCAGCAGATGTACTACTAGACCTCTCCAAAATACGGCTAGATTTCAACCTATTATAAAACTGATAATTAACTGTGCTTCGTTAAATAACCTTAAATTGTATATAGTGAAGTGAAATAAAAATAATAATTCTTCCAACGACTACACTCGAGAAGAGAACTTTATAAACTTGGTGAGATAAATCTGATTCATTAAACTATATAGTTGGTGATACTCTCATTAAAAAACATCTATTGATTCCATTTTACAAAGTGAAAGAACTCATATATTCAAACTTCTGAAACTAAAATAATCTGTATATAAACTAAATAAGAGAATTGGACTATAGATAATCATTTATAATTTCCTCAGTATTACACACACAAACACTTACACATTTTTACCCTTTTACATATTGTACTAATCATACTTCGCAATTTCTATTTCAAATCTTTATATGTAAATAAGTTTATTTGATAATTAATTCTGTTAAAAAAATATTGGGAAGAGTCGGCACTGACCCGCCGAGATAAGAGTGCTATAAAAGACAATTAATTTTGTAAAATAATTAAAAACATTTTAGTTTGAGTTAACTTGTTATATATAAACTGTATCTATATCTTTTGGCTCTTTAATAATTAATAAACAATTGATAACATTTGTAAACTTGTGTCTGCAGTTTAATCATTCATTAGATTGTTGAAATTAAAAAGACAAATAATTATCAATCTTTAGCCTATATTGTAAATTTGGCTCACAACGTGAGGCATTAATCAAAACCTAACATTGTGTTATTGTACTATAATAACCTGATTAATTTTTTTAAGACATATCTAGCCTTTAAAATAATTTTGAGCACATATGAAGCGGAGTAATTATGTGTTTTATGGTGTTTCAATGTCTTTTTTGCCGAAACTTTAATATAAACAGGAACAGCGTTCGGTAAGGGGGGGAGTATGGGCGTAGTAGGGAACAGCGGAGCAGACAAGTTGAGGCGTAGTGATGCGCGATTGTTTGATGCTCGAGATGTTTGAACAATCGACTAATCACGCATTTCGTGTATCACTAGTTGGGTGTATTACTAAGAGAATCGACATAAGTCATAAGTGATTTTAAGTTTTACAGAATAAAGACTTTGTATATAGAAACTCAATTTTTTTTAATTTTTACCCTAAAAGTCACCGATTTTTATTTCTGGGAACTAGTAGACATCCTGAAAGCGGTTTTAAATCGAACAACTATTTACAAGAAATTCAATGTATCTTTTTCCAAAGACTTTAATTGGTTCAAATAATCTTCATTAAGTGGAGTACGTTTAAGAAAATACTGTCAGCAACGAAACTGTTAAACGGTCCTTAAAGGACGACGAGAGCACATTGTTTTGAATCGGTTCGATTTTTAAGAGAAATTTTGATCGAAATGTTTGTTTTGGACAAGTTTATTGAGCAGTAGATTTTTACACACTGTTTTTTAACGGATGCGGAGCCAACAGACAGTGTAGACCTTGCTTAAATCACTCAATAATTACAAAAACTGCTATTTTTAATGAGTGCAAATTTTCAAGATGATTGATGCCGAACTATAGAGTCTGCCGGATTATCGAGGTCTTATTGTACCTACAAATGAACCAATTCAAAAAGACAATTAAATTTAATATAATTTATTTTTTTTTAACATTTATAACTTATGGTAAATATTTAACAGCTAATACTGATTTACATTTTTTATACTTAATCAGCTTAAAAATAAATATTTTATTTAATAGCATATTATTTTAATAGAAATAAAACAATAAATTCATATATACAAGAATTTTGGAATGGATGTAGTCCGTTATTCGCATTTGTTCTTCACAGTGATCATGATCATATTGGTTTGGTGAATTAGATAAAGAGCACTAACAAACACAGCATTTGCCCTGAAACAATATTCACATATATGAGCAAATTTAAACAATCTTTGCTGTTTAACACAGACAAATAATTTTATTCTGCCTAGTGTGATAATATAGCCTACATACAAAATGAGAAGCAGATCACAATTTTTTAAATGCAGGCAATATAAAGTGGTCAAAGTTATATACACTCGAACTTGGTTTTATGGCATTGGCTGTTGTGTGTATTAGCGAACTTTTTCGAGTCCCATCATAATTAATTGTTATCTATAGCATTATCACAAACCCCTACTTTAGTGTGGACAAATATTTTAACCACTCGGTTGTAGCCATATAAATGTGCCAGGTACCCTCCACTTTGTAATATTTAATAACATAATATAAAGTATGTTACAATTCAAATATTTCCCTAACTCTGTAAATAAAATAAGAACGAAATTAAAAATACGTATTGGAGCGAGAGGCATAGAAGTCAAATTGGAATGTCATTCCTTTAGTTAATCCGTCATACACGCCCGACACCTAGCGACAATTATGCGCAACACTAAATACTACAACGAAAAGGTACAATCAAATCACGACTTTCAACTCGAATTCATTAAAATAAAATTACAAAACGAATCTGTAGACCTACATTTCCTACATCAAAAATATTCAAAACTAAATTCTGCATCCAGGAAAGCTAGAATAACAACATAAAACCAAGTCAATCGACAAAGATTTACGTTAAAACGCAAGGAGAAACTAGGCCTATCTAATTACAAATCGAAGAGAAGTTGGCAGAATAAATCCGATTACAAGAAAAATACATTCTTATTAGAAAATTAAACCAGGCCTATGAAGAGAACCAATTTTTTACATCTCAAATGTCTTTGGTCTAAATCTAAAATAAACGCTGATAAGCTATTATAAATATAAAACCGAAGCCCCGACCGACAAAATTTAATCGTAGGCGGATATTTCATTTATGTAAGCTCCTCCCATGAAACGCTGTGATTGGTCCACGTAATTCTTGCCACCAAATGAAAATAATACGAAGAATAAGATATATACATTCTAGAAATTAGATAGCAATTATTGTAATAAGGAGTTATTTAAGTGTTTTCTATAATTTAACTGTTTAAAATCATATTAAATTTCATTGTAAAACATTGTTATGTATCAAAACAAATCCACACAATTAAATAAAGACACAATTAAAATAAATCACACTTCACGACTCCCAAACACCTATTACATTAACAAACCCAAATCCCAGAAGATATGAAGATTCATCAGGCGTTATTATCCATTTCCTGAAAAGGTAGAGAAGCTCCAAAAGAAGGACATTGTTAAGTTGGCCACTGAATAGTGCAGTTGATACAATTTTGGCTGTTGAAATTTAAAGAAAAGAATCGGTATTTGAATAAATATGACGCTTATGTTCAGTGAAAAAGTTCAGTGTTTTTCCTTTATAACAATTATTATCAAATTCTAATCTACAAGAACAAACAACCAATTGGGTGAGAACTTTCCAATTAACTAGGCCTAGTCTATTTAAGATCCAACCACCAAACCAGTTACCTTAGAGGGATCACTTATCTGTTTAAACTAAACTGTGAATAATAATATATATATGTTATGCATATAGATTTACCAAGAACCTTTGAACTTTAAATTATCGTAAATTCAGTGATCCATTATAAAGTCAATCCATTTAACCAAATAACCTTTTTGACGATTCCTTATAATCTTGCTCTCATTAATTTTGTACTATGTTAATTGTGTTATCTATAATTGAATTTGTTTTCTTTTTAAATACTTTGGGAAAAAGACGGCTCCAACCTACCAAGTTAAGATCTTGTGTCTTTAAAAATTATTGAACAACAATTAATAACCTGTTTATCATCAAACTTAGTATTCCTAATCTAATAATATTGTTCTTTGAAAAAGAAATATCATTTTGTGTATTACCTGTAATAATACAGAAGTAAAAGATTGTTTTATAATTGTAACCCTTGTCGACCATCTTATTTTAATATAGATCTAATTGTAAAATAAAGTTATTGTGTGTTGTAGTAAGTAATAGATTAGGTAGATGCAGGCTTATTATATTGCTGAGATCAAGGTTTAGAGTAAAGAAAGGGGGGGGGGGGCGGTAGTTGGAAGCATCAAGAGATGCAATAGTCAGTCTGGGAGCAACCATGTCCTTGAGTAGACTTAAATGGGGCAATTATGCTTGCCTTTGTCTTATGTGTTTAGTGTTAGTACGGGAGCAGCAGAGTTGATTTAATAAACAATGTCTTTAAAGAACCTTCTCACCACCAACCATCCTGACAACGCACGTAGGCTCGCACAAGAGCTGAAGGCACACCCAACAAAGGAAAACACCATCCCTGGAGGAGCTGGACTGGCAGCGAGGGGTCCGTTACAACTGGTGTCAGAAGTGGGATCGTGGGTGAGAAGGTTCTTCAAATGAGGTGACGAATGACTGTTTCACTTCAAAGCGTTTATTTAATGTACGATTAACCTTTTCTCTGCGTAAATCGACTTAAGTCCACAACGTTATAAAAACTTTTCCTTTGGCTGCGTAAGTCGATTATAGTCCCAACGAACAGAAATGATGTTATTTAGCCTCAAGTAGGTGCTGCTCCCTGTTTCTAAGCCAGTGAAACTTTGTAGTATCACGTGTTTTTGTTGACATTTGACGTTCCAACCGGGTGTTTAGTGAAGGTTATATTGTGGTTGTAATGATTTTCTTTGCTTTTATGTGTGTGTTTATGATAATATTTAATTATATTTCTAGTATATATTGCACGTGGATGTTTGTTTTACATAATTAAAGTTCTGAAGTGATTTAGTGTTGGCTTAAGAGGCCTATTTTCTTATAACGTAAGTACTGTATTGGTGATTAATTCTAGCCTACTTTATAATGAATGAATATTTAAAATAAAACAAATACTCTTTTTAAACATTTTAAAGTATTCACAATAACAAAATTATTATTACAATATTCCATTATAGAAACAAAATTTATTGACATTTCAACTTCAAGAAAGTGTAATTTCTGTGTGTTAGCTAGGCTAGAATTATATGTTACTGTATCTTTGCTACTTATTACACAATTAATTATTAATTTATGCTTATAAATGTTATCTTATACATGTTTTAATATTAAACTGTTGTAGATTTAATATTTTCATAGTTTTTTATAGTAAATATTATTTAATGTGAGTACTTAAAAATATTTAACAATTTATTAAATTTCCATGTTTTTAGGGCTTAAATCATGTTTTTCAAACATACAAAATTTTTTTTAAATGAAAATAGTAGTATATATTAATGCAAGAAATAGTAATAAAGAGATATTTAAGTAAAATAAACCTTAATTAAAAAATTAAAAATTTCACTCATAATTGCAAAATATAGGGAGCTGCTTGGATTTTAATACACAGCGAAAAGGTTAATCACATTAATAATGTATGTATTAAATAGAGATAGTTTAGCTTTATTATGGCCATTAATAAGGAGATAATGTTTATTGAGATATTGAGTTTTTATATTACAAAATAATGGAATATTTAAGAAGGTAAATATGCAAGGACATACGAGTTCACTAAAGTAACTTTAAAAAGAAATTTTAAGATAAAACATACTCTTTGGTTTCAGCTTAACCCTTTGAACCCCAGGTGACGATATATCGTCAGCTATGAATTGTGCGAAAAACCCCAGGGTGATGTTATATCGCCACCATAGATCGAGCGAGAAACCCCAGGTGACGATATAACGTCACCTCAGGTTTAGTGTTTTTAAACATGTATAAATAAATATTTCACAACTAGCAGCGATTGTATTATGAAGTATATATTATTTCGATTAAATTATTAACAATTTTAAATATTTTCTTGTTTGCTAGACATATTTTAACAAACTAGAAACATTGCTAACTGCATGGAGATGTTTGACAGCACTGTGCACGCTCAGCTGTTTGTCACTGTCAATGCAGTAGCTTACTCGAGTTTATTCCTGTGGTGTTGTCTAACAAGGTTATCTTTTCTCGTGTTTATTTTATTGTGGGTCTTCGTTTTAGTGTGTGAAATTAAAACTGCTTGCATAAGGTATAAGGACCATGTTATACGAGCGATGATAGCGCCAAGTTGGTGTAAAATATTTTGAAGTACAGTACCGTACACAATAATCACTTTGAAATAAACAATAACCACTAGAACCAGGACAAATGAAATATTTCTGACCTCTCTGGTCGCTGCGCTGCTAGTATTGATAGCGCTCAGTATAACTGGGTTCAGCGTTGATAACGCCGCGTCGATAACGCCGCGTCGTTAACACGCCAGACCACGGTGCTGGCGCTCGGTTAACGTGGATTCGCTCGTATAACATTGCCCACGGTATTTCCATTTAATCAATAAAGCGATACTGAAAATGTGACGCTATCAGCGATCGTATAACATGTATCTAATTATCTAAGGAAGGATGTCACCCAGAATGCTTTTTGAAGAATGTCTGTAATAAGGCCTAAGCCTAGTAATTTTTAAAAAGAAAACTTTTCTTATAAATATAAGTTGAAATACAAATATTTCTGTGTTGTTATCAAAAGACAAATTTACATAAGTGAATACCACAATATAAAATTAGCGAGTACTTAATTTTTCCTGAGTTATTTATTTCGTAAGCTATATATCATTTTACATGTTTTTTTACATGTAGCACAAAATTATAAAAAATATTATAAAAAGTTTGATATTTTATTTAGAAAGACAATTTTTTAACTTCCCGCTACCAATAAAGGGAAGTTATTGATTTCGGTCCGATTTTCGAAAGTCGAGTTTTCATTAAATCTCCACGTTTTGAGGTCCCAGGAAGCCATTCTGACTATTCCCGCCGAGGTGTCCGACCGTGTGTGTGTGTGTGTGTGTGGGTGTGTGTGTGTGTGTGTGTGGATGTATGTGTGTAAATAAATTTTTGTCGTACAGTTTCTCAAAAACGAATCAACCGATTGAATTCTACGACATGTCATTCGAAAGGGTGTATCAAAATTTAGATCTGATTAGATTTGAGAGTTAATCCATCGAGCCAATCCGAAAAAATTTTAAAAAATAACCTAAATTTTTTTTGAATTTTTATGTTTTTTAAAAATAACTTTAAAGCGTGCAAAAAAATCATAATAAAACCATGTATATATACATTTTTTGTGCTTAAAAAACTGCGTCGACTGCTTTTTTGAAAATGAAAATCGGACGACGCATTCAAAAGTTATCGTTTGTTCAAAAATTCACAAATTTTTGTTTTTTTGTATTTTTTTAACATATCTTCCAGATTTCTCAACCAATCAATATAAACCTGTACATTTTCTTTTTGTGCTTTAAAAACTGCATAGAATGCTTTTTTAAAAATGAAAATCGAACGACGCATTCAAAAGTTATCGTTGTTTAAAAATTCACAAATTTTCGTTTTTTGGTATTTTAACAAAAAAACTCATTTTAAGCGTTTAAAATTCAAACTAAGCGGGAAGTTCTAGGGTTGGCCTGCACGGTCAACCAATTTCCAGATTTTTTTATACAGCAGAAAAATATATTTAGAATGAAATGATATAGCTTCCCACAGGTAAATTTGTCTTCCTTTTTTTTCTAAAGGCTTCCAAAAATAGTTTTTATTACATTTTTTTTATTATTATTATTATTATTTAGGAGGTGTAAGTTAACAAATTTTTAATAATTATAAAAACTTTTTTATTGTCTAATAAATTTTATTCCTAACAATTTAAGACCTCACTTATAACAATAACACACATATTAACAAAGTTATGAATTTTTTACCAAAACTCTGTAAAAAGCTCTGGTATTTTTCTACAGTTTTGTGGTAGTGATGTGTTTGTACACATTTTGGAATTCCAATTTTTTGGTCCTGGGTTAAAAGGGTTAATAATAATAAAATTATAATGTTTAATTTGAGGGAAACAAATTTTAATAACGCATGAGGTAACTTAAACGTAAGGTGTTGGGTACAGAACTTGTCACCCGGCACACATCAAAGAGGTTTTCCGCAAATAACATGGTGTACAGAGGTACTAAAAGGAGTGCAACAGCATGTAAAGCTGAAGTGGAAGAAACAGCTGTGACAGAGGAGATGAAAGGTCACAGTTGTAAGGTTGACTGACCCCAGACCTGGCTTGTGGTTTAGCAGTGGAGCTCCAGCTGTCATACAAAAGTAGGTAAATGGTGAAAAATTGAGAGTTGAAGGTACCGACTCTGGTGAGGTGGGGGGTGGTGTGACAGGTAACCACCACCTCATATAACAATGACAATGGATCTATGTTGATAGTGGTTGTGCTAAATAACAACTTGCATTCTAACAATAGTTGACTTTATAGTTAAAGGAGGGGGGAGCCAGCTTGAGGCTAAATGTTCAAGCCGAAATCAGTCTGTTAGTAACCCATATGTATAGACTCACTTGCCTTTACCTTAGTTTAGTTTAGTTCTAAGTCCGGACCAGCAGAGGAATAGTAAGTTTTGCCCTAAATAAACGCTTTGAAGTGAAACAGACGTTCGTCACCTTATTTGAAGAACCTTCTCACCCACGAACCATCCTGACGTCCGCAAGAGGAGTGAAGGCACAACCCAAAAATGGAGTCGCACCATCGTTAGGGCGAACTAGACGAGGGTCGCACCACGTAAATATAAAAATGTCTTTAATTTTATTGAAAATATTAATACAGTCAACTCCCGATTATCCGGGATAATTACCGGCAAGACACTCACGGATAATGTGAAATCCCGGTTAAAGCAATTCGTTATAGTATAGGGCACAAATACAAGGTATTACGCAAGAATTATAAACATAATGGATATACTGTACCTTTAATCACTCCTAAAACGTATAAAAAACTACAAACACTGCATTATTTAGATTGAAATAGCAGTACGGCAATATATTATTTACAATTTTCAAACACGATTAAAATAGTCTGTCAGAGTTTTTTTGTTTATTCGCGTTTGCTTCCTTTTTCAAAATTGTGGATCTTATTTTTCGTAACACGAGCTTGTCACATAATAATGCGTCACCTTGACCGTCTAAATAGTCAAGAAAGCCTTAGACGTAACTCAGAGCTGTGTCTTAGTAACTGCTACTCGTGATTGCAGTAGCATCAGTTTCGTATTAGTCGTTATTCGTTTGCTACAAGACCACCCGCCCTCCTGTCACCCGCATTTTTTCATTTCTCGCCCCACCACCTCTCTTGTCTCTCGGCCCGGTTGAGCCGCAACCCGTATAAACCGATCCCGTTTAATCGGGAGTTGACTGTATTATGTAAATATATCATACTGTAGTAAACATCACCTATTAAGAAATATTATGATGCTGAAAAAATAAAGAGCTAGGTTGGGGAAGTGTTAAAGGATGAAACAAAAGTGTGGGATATACCACTCTCAATCGTATAGCCTAGCGAGAAGTTGTGATCAAGTAGTTGCCCCCTCCACAGTTCCATTGTTTGGAGCAATGCATCGTAAATCAACATACAGCATTGCAGTCTCTGTACATTAGTCTCATTGTTATGGCCTGTGTTATACAGGATTTTCCTATCGCACTATGACTGTGTACTGTATTGTTAATTTTGGAAGCTACGTATTTTAGATTGTTACTAGACTTTAATTATGGTAAATTGTAGTACAAAAAGAAAAGTTCTGTCTACTATCAAGACTTAACACACTAATGTACCTTTTTTTTTGCAATTCAATGTGATCTCGGCCCTAATTAGCTAGAATTACCAAAACTCTACTATACTGTAAAAGGAAATTGTGTTTTTAAATAAAAGTCATGAATACTGTATAGTTTATTGTCCTTTTTATCTCAAGGTAACAAAAATACGGTTTCCTGTTGATACATCTTTTATAACATCACTCGGACTTAACATTAATATTTGTTCAGTCCCTTTGTTGACGCTATAACCAAGTTTATCTGAAATTGATGGGACCATACCCTTTCCGAATAAACAAAATTTTGGACAAACTGATTTTGGCGTTTTTTTTACTATTATTAGGCCCACAGTTTTAAGGAAAAATCTAATCATTTGTGGTAGAAAATTACAGAAACAATAAAATTATTTATTTTGTGTTACATTTAAACAAATGAACAACTAAAATTGAGATTTTTGAAATAAAATAGAGTACTGTACGTACATCAGAAATAAAGTATTTACAGTACTAAAAACATTTTTTTGTCCGGATAAACGAGGTTTTAGTGTAGTTTCATTAATTTTAGGGATGGGTCGATTCTCGATACCGATTCTCTATACCACCGATACTTTAGCTTTGGTATCGGTATCGAGAATCGATAGCCGAAACTCGATACCGATTACCGATACCACGAGATACTCAGTTGTCAGAACTGCCCGTTCTCGTAAAGACTCCGTGAATGTAATCTCTGGTATTTGCAATCGCATACTCTGTATTTTAACTCAATTCAGCATTTTACAATAAATATCAGTAGGGAAAATGTAAAACATTATTAATTTTATGTAAGTGGACATTTTCCCCAGTAAAATGTTTTAGGCAATTGTTTCCTTTCATAAGTAAACGCTTCTTGTTTTATTTTTATTCATACGTAGGCTGTTATTTGTACACAAGAAGTCTAGAGTAGGCTCAAGGTCAAACACTTATGGATTCGTTTGTTATCGTGTCTATAGAATTAGGGTGTCTATTGTGAAGAAAAATAACACATTTTATAGATCGGTAACAAAAGTATTTAAACTTTAAAGTAATAATTTTATTTGTTTGAAGTCGGGTAAAACTTGTTGGGACTTACGTTACCCGTGATTTATGATTTTTATGGGAGTCCGGACGGAATTCCTTTGTTTTACTTTTTATTTAGAGATGGGTCGGTTCCATTTTTTTTTTGGTTCCCGGTTCTAGAGTCAAATCGGTTCTATTTATTATTCAAGGAATTTAACAAGAATTTAAAAATAAAGTATAAGATTTAATTTGAATACTGAAATGATTAAGTATGTTATGTACAGATAATTAAATACAAGTATGCAGCTAAGTTAAATTACAGACAAAAGTCCATCACTTTCAACGTCTATTATAAAATATTGCCACACTTCGATGTCATTGCTGAAAAGACTAGCCTACTCCGGTTAAGTTTCCACATATCCTCAACTAACTAAACTTAATCAAATTAATAAGTTCATTCAGTATAGTGTCGATTATCCGAAAGCGGTGTACTGTAAATAAATAAGTACATTACAGTACAGCACGCCGTGCACGTAATTCCGAATTTAAAGGTTTTTACTGGCATAATCAGACGAGTTGTAGAATTCAGGGAGTTTGGGCGCTCAACGTAACAGCGGCGGCTGTTGAGTCAGCCGAGCGCTTGGCAGCCCTTCGTAAGTGACTAGGCCTGCACAATTTAATCACCCGAACAAATCGACGCAATATTTAAATTTAATAAAAAAAAAAAACGAATAAAACACTGCACTAAAACTGAATACTGTAAGTATTTACACACAGCGTTATTAACTTGATATTACAGTACTTTGTTCTAACAAGTTGTTCAGACTTCGGCGGGACTAAACGGATGCCGTCGAATCAAATTTTTGATGATTGAAGTTCCGATTATTTCTGAACTTATCCGAATTGAACGTTCAGAAACAAAACATGATATTCCGAGTAACGCAATCCTAGTCAGTCGTAAACAAAATTACTCCGAATAATAAAAAACTTGTTTTATTTTAAATTGCAACGCATTTTGTTATTTCGTTACTGAAACTCTCACGTGTTTTTCATTGGACTAGGTTAATTGTATTTTCTTATGCGGACATTAGATTGTTTTCGGGAGTAGGATTTTTCGCGGACATACGCTGTTGTATATTAAATTGCGTTTGAATGCCGCGTTTTATAAAATTAGAGCTAATAATATTCAGACGTCGTATTCTTTTGCGGACATTCGTCATTTTATTTTTAATAACATTTCACCAATGGTAGTTCATAAAATTGGTACTAATTATATTCGGACATCGATTTTTTGCGGGCATTTACTGTGGTACTTAAATTGTTTTTAACGCCGGCGTTTTTTAAAATTAGCGCTAATAATATTCGGACGTCGTATTCTTTGCGGACATTTGTCATTTTATTTATTTTTTTTTTCGCTGTTTTTTTTCTTTTTTTTTCTTAGGTATCGGGAATCGAGAATAAATTTTTCAAAGTATCGGTATCGAGAATCGAAAAATCTGGTATCGACACATCCCTAATTAATTTATATCAATTTTTGAGACCTGACAATAACACATTATATTAACAGTATAAAACAGGATTAATTTTAAGGATAACTAAACCTAAACAATGGTCAGATTGCTTTATAAAGTTTAGCAAATCAAATAATGAAAGGTATGTTAAAAAAAGGCTAAACATTATTAATCATTTCCAACTATATACTTACTGTCCCTCTCGGAAGTAATCTTTCAAAGTGTTACTAAATCGTTTGGAAAACTTGACGAATTCCCGCTTCCGTTGTTCAAGTGCTTGCTTGCCTGTAGGTCCAGGAATGAATCCAGCAACATCGTTTACAGCATCTAACAGTTTTTTTATTGCACTTGCAATTTCCCTAAGTAAAAACAAATAATTTGCATCGTTTTAAATGTATACTATATTAGGTTTTGTTTTTAATGTCTACTTTTGGCCAGTTACATACATTGCAATAGAGGTAGACTAATGCAGCAACTTAGTCATGCATAATTCATTTGGAGGTTCCTATATACCTAGCTAGATGTTATGTTAACTAACTGCACTGCCAGACCCTCTATTCTACTAAAATTTCTGGTTTTATCTTAACCTTCCCCACCATGAACCTGATACAGTAGAATTGTTGTAAGTGCTTAGCAGGCCCGGTCTAACTAGATTGAGAGCTCCTGGGGATTTATCACCTCGTAAGCACCTTTACTGGAAGGCATGGAATACCCCTCCGTAGAGCGAAAAATTAAATGCATATTATTCGTAAGAATGCTTTTAAGGGTGATTTGCAAATTTTAGGAGTACTTTTTAAACATTTTTTGAAGTTTTAAAATAAAAAAATCCTTTCTCTTCTTCCTCAGTTGAACTATTGGTTTTATTAATGGGTTTTATTAATGTAGGTTATATCTTGATGCACTTTATTTTAAAATCAAAAATTGACCGATTCCTGAGAGATCACAAATTTATTTATTACCCATGCTAAAACAAGGAAGACCTAATGAGTATTGCTCCAAAAAGTAATAAGAGAGGGAAAATTTGGTAAAGTTATGTCTACCTATCTTGAAGATAGTTTACCTATCATCAGAAATTCCCTGCTACATCAGACTGAAGATATCAAGATGGAGTATTTCGTAATAGTAAGCCCCAGTATCTCAAAATATATATTTCTTGGTTGATAGATATGTGTGAATGTGCAATATATAAAACGAAAAACATTTTAAAATTGTTATTGCGTCATCTTTAATGATTTAACCTGAATCTTGATTAAAAGGAGTGGTTTTGTTTCGTTAGTAAATGTACCTTTCGAATCTCTGAACTTCTAAACTAGCCTGTACAAACAATTTTTTTCACTAAGAATGTGTACCCAAAACTGATCCCGTCAGGTGAGTCTTATAATCTAAGACACATCGCCTAGTAATTTAAACAATAATTTTTTAAACTTGAAACGTGCCATCCGTTTCAGAGTTTCCCAGGTAAATCAAAACTCAAGGAAGGTCTGGGGGAGAATCAATGATGTCTATTGATTCTTGCAGCTACGAGACAACACTGCTAGCCTCACCTCAAAACCCGAGCTCGCCACAGGCTCTGACAGTCACTGTTGACAATCAGTGGCTGAAGGAGAGGGGAGGGTAGTTGAGACACCTATCTAGATTATTTCAAAAGTGGGTAAAACCAAAAAGAGAAAACTGACAAGCTGGGAAAAAAGAAAAAGGAGGGAGGCACGGACAGCTGAACAAGCTGCTGCTGCGGCCGGAAACGAGGGATGCAGGGTGCCATAAATCCTATGGCAAACTCTTCTAGCAAAAAGCTACATGGTAACCTGGAATCAAGGTGTCTAAAGTACATGAAGCGTATTCAAAGGAAAAATTATAGAGAATAGTTTGATCAGAGTAAGGAATGTGATCTTTGATGCCATGTATATCATACCAGAAGATAAGCAGTCCCGAAGTTCCGAGATAACTGCCTATCTAAAGAAGCAGTCATCGGTATTTGTGCTGACCAACGCTCTGCAGATTGGCTGCAGAGTATTATCCCAAGGAGGAAGGAAGAAGAGGAGCCCGCCTTGTGCTCAGCATTGACTCCCATCAGTGCAGGAATACTGGAAAACCCTACCAATGCAAACCTTACTATGGGTTCTCTCCGGCAGCATTCACACCGCTGGGAGAGAAGCCAAGACAGGAGGACAAAGAAGAAGAGGAGAAGCAGTAGGAGGGGACGACAATGGTTGGTATGTCTTAGCAGGCTGGAAGTGAGGTTGTTGGTCGGTCTTCTGACGGGACACAATTCTCTTAAGAGGCACCTCCCCCTGATGGGGCTAGAGAACAACCCATTTTGTCGAAGATGTGGAGAGAAGAAGAAAAACTTCCATGTTTTATGGAATGTGGTGCCCTTGCATCAATGAGGCAGAAATATCTGGGACAAGGATACTCCGACACCAGCTACATACGAGAGGAAGACTCGTGGACTCTATCGTTTCGTGAAAAGGGCGGGTTTGATGTGAACTGCTGCTTGGACATAGGGCACAGAGGATCTCGTGGTTTAGGTCCCTCTAATATTAATCATAAATAATTTTACTCTAAGTCCTTCATTTGAAGTTGCCCATTCATCTATAACCACGCTTTTGTCATGGTTTACAAATACATCACTTTCACTTATTAACTCAACATCAATGGTGATAGCAGCTCTTGGGTTAGAAAAGAACTCAAACGATTTTTAACAATATTTAATTTGGAGAAAATTCTTTCACATGTTACCTGGGTACAAGGCAGTGGTCATTTACAAATTTCATAGTTACATACAAATTTGAAAAAATACCAGACTGAGTTGTTAGTTCAGACTTTTTAAAAGCACAAACTAAACAACTAGGAACAACTCTCTCCCTGAATTCGACTGTGAAATATACTTAAATCTTAATTGTTACTATCTGCATCTATAATGTCAACATTGTCGTAGTCTTCTTACTGGTGTATGTTTTTTCAGTTCCTTTTCTTACAACTGTAGAGTAGGTAGTAAGTTAGAAGTTGATTCAGTTCCTTGACCTACTGTATTTTGTAATGGTGCAGATTTTCTGGTAAACTTTATTTGGTGTATGTTAGCTTCGTTTTCGTGGCGAAAGGGTTCAAGTTCTGATTCTGATGAAGGTTGAATTTGGTTCAACAAAGCTGTTATTAATCGAGAACACGTCTTTGCAGTTGTTTCTTTTCTGTGCCACTTTTGTAAGATCGTTTCATTGTGGAATCAATGTTTTGAAGTCGAGCGTTGAAGTGGAGATAAACTCCAACCAATATCTTTCTGGGTTTATGGAGCCCCTTTGCACGGGGGCCTCTGGAGATCGCCAGGTAGTCACCCGGCCCAGTCCGGGCCTGGTGCTTAGCATAATATGTACAACACTTTTATCTTTTCACAAAACCACCAAGATATTTTCTAATCTTTGAGAAATAATGTCGCCTTTCTTGATCTTCTTGCGATTTTGTTTTAGTTGAAAGGGCATGCCACCTCTGGCATAACATTACTTTTAATTTCATTAAGAGATTCAAGGAGCACTTACCAAAAAGCACAAATAGTTTAAACCACCCCAAATCAAATTTCGCCGAGCACCTGATAAATAGTCTCCACAGCTACAGTAATTTCAATGCTAACATGAGCATCTTGCAACTATGTAATAAAGGCCGTTATATGGACACATGGGAGGAATTCGCCATCTATAGGGCTTCTAAGACCAGTAATCAACACCTACTGAATGACAAGATATCTTTCCAAGCGAACATTGTGTTCGATACCTTAATTGATATCGAGAACAAAAAAGCGCCTTCCGTTCGCCCTCCGGCACACATTCATGCAGCAATTTGCGATAACGGCCAAACTTAAATTCATTCACCCATTAGTTCGCCTACCCTCGGCCGAGTAACATGTACACATATTTTAGCGCTCGTATTTTGTGTTCCGTACATAGTGTTTGTGTTCGTGTGTTTGTGAATAATGTTCTACGACAATCTCAATTAACAGTGAGTGATGTGATTTTGTTTTCATGTTTTTTTGTATGTAAATTAATGTGACCGGATGATGGGGTAACCCGAAACCGCGGTCGTCACAAAACATAAACAAGGATTGGATGACAGCAGACAGGTAACTTATACCTACTTATTAAATTGTTATTACTTTTAAGGTGACAGTCTAAGTTCAGCAGTTATGTTGCCAATTCAGGGCTGGTGAAATACCTGTCGGTATACACCAGTAATCCAAACGATGGTGAACTTAGGTCTTTCAAAATGACAGATTGACACAATGTTTTAACAATAATATCTTCCTTACTGAAATAAGGTATTAAGTCGTAAAAATATAGCTAATCTTACAATCAGAAATGACAAATAGTTTCAACCTAAATTTTGAAAGTTTGGATTATAAACTTTGAAAGAAATTGTCCTCTCATCGACAGTTGTGAAGTTAGAAGATCTTTGCAAGTCACCGTTACTATTTACATCATAATCTATTACTCTCATAATGTGCAAAACATCACTAACAAAATATTCAAATTGCAATCTGTCTAAATTGGTTATAATTTATAATACAAAATAAACTTCAAATGTAATACACTAAACAATATATAATTAACTGAAAAGTACTAAGTATCACTGAATACAAAACAAAATAGTAACAATAAGACAAACATTAAAAATATCCATTACTCATAGAGGTTAACACTGAATAGAAGTTAGTAGACAAAACTCAGCTGTTAGTATTGGCGGATTTATTCGTCTACAGCGATGTGTAGCAATGTCAGTTACAGTGTCCAGATAAAAAAAAAAAACATATATTATTAATCACTGCAGTCAGCTGTTTTAAGTTAGAAGTACGACTGTCGGAAAACATGTAAACTGACTTTACCTGCCATCTAGTAGAATTTTTGTGAATTAAATTTATTCCTATGACTTGGGCGTTTGTGGATGTAATCATCTACCGTATTTTGAACTTGTTCCACTTGGCGGATATTATAGTCTACCATGAGGTAAGGGTGCAGTTTTAAATACTGCATTATTTTATTCATATCATAATACTTAATGTAAAATTTGTAAGTAAATACATTTTTTTAAACAGTCTGATTTTAATTAAGTTAAATTTTTGTTTTGGATTACAAATACTTATTGTTTTAAAATCGTAATAAATATTAATTGCTGCTTAAAGTCTTCACTATATTATCGATCTTACTGATTTTACGTCATATCTCTTATACAAGAGAGAATTTATTTCTGATTGTAATTTATATTATGCATTTGTGAGATTTGTAAAAATAAATATTACTAAGTTTTAAAAAAATATACGCCAATTGAAGTAACCTGCTGAAGTATGTACTTCAAAATTAAGTCATTTCGACAGTAGCATTTATGTGACCGATTTGTTACATTTCAATTAGATTCTAGGAGAAAATGTTTTGATTAGTAAGGTTTGAATGTACACACAATATTATTTAATAACGTTTTAGACAATACACAGCAAAAAAAACTTACTTGATAGTTTCAAGAAAAGTTTTTCTGTCAGTTATTTCATCTGGAATTCGACTAAGGATTTTTTTTAAAGCTGCGGATTTTCTATTGAGTTCTTGGAATGCATCTTCAGATCGACTTAAACGGTATTCAACCGCTAAAACAAAAACATTGGGAAAACATAAGATAATAAAAAGAAACAACAAGAATTCATAAATATTGAAGGTTAAACATAATTTTGTCATCTAAAGCACCCATGTTTATACGAAAGTCATAATATTTATTCATTTTAATGTCATCGGACATGTTATAATTATTTATAATATTCACATTTTTTACATCTCTGTATCTTTTTAACTTTTGCACACAATTCTTTCCTTCTCGGAAAATATTTATTTTTATCAGAGTGACATTTTGATCCACAGTGATAACAACCAGTAACCACAGAATATAGAGATGAAATGTTGTATCCGTTACAAGAGTTAATTTGACTAACTTCAGTTGTAAGGTTTGGCCTGCCTTATTTTCTTTATCACAGGCTTGCTGGTTTGTTTGTTATAAAACTGACACAATATTTAGAGCATTTACAATAGTTATTTTATTGCCCTATTTCAATAATTGCCTACGTTATTCACAAGAAGTTAATTTTTCAATTGACAAAGTTTCGTCAAACACTTAAAGATTAGTTGAGTTTTAAGATTAGTAATGAATTGAGACACTTTTATTAGGTAATTGTGTGCCATTCATCAGGCGCACGCAAACAATCCACCCTACCAGAAAAATTAAAATAAAATAAATTTAAATCATCGGAACACATCTTGCATACAATTCAAACCAACTTGGTTACACACCGAACTTCAGAAACTTGAACAGCTGTTCTGCTATACTTAACTGTAGGGATTGTAGCTTATCAAGATTTATGTAGCGGTTGTTGAAATATGGACCTGTCGACAATTTTTTATTCATTGCAAAATATAAACTCATTTCATGTAACACACAATGTGTCTTCGGCACACTTTGAGAAATGTTGTAACAAAGTGAATGAGTTAAGTTGAAAGTGTTACGTAAAAATGTTCGTGTAAATAATTAATGTTTCGAAATAGTTCGAGTAACTCCGTAATGCACATTCTATTTCATTAGTACTCTAAAAAATATACTATATTCTAAAAAATACTGTTGTACTGTATATTAAATTTTCATCATTGAATTATTTTGTACTAACTAAAGCATTTCATGTTAACCTAAACTAAAATCCTTTCAATGTATTATGTTTTTAACTACTTAAAAAAAAGTTATATTTAAGCATACTAAACATGTTGTAGTTCAACAGATGAAGTCTGGTCTAAGTTTCACCCCTAATTACAAGTTTCACTCTGTTTTCAATCACCTGATCTTCACGTTTTCACCAGCTGCTTAATTCTATAATATTTTACAAATTAAATTTTGTGGTTAAATAAAACGGGTATATTTTGTAAGTTAGTAGATTTTCTTTAAATAATTAACCCAAGGGACCCATATTAGACATTCATACTTTTCTTTTTTTCTTTATTATAATGTAATAATAATTTTATTATAATTTTTATTATTGTTTAGAATTAAGACCATTAACCTTATATTTCCAAATAGCAACCATGCTGTTAATGTTCACTTTTATGGGTAGATAATACCCCCTCAAAATATAAAATATTTTTTCTGCTTGAATCTTGCTTTATAAATGTTAATATCTTATTTAGAATAAGATTTTGTTTCTGTAAATGGTAACTCAAAGCATTGACCAATGGCTGGTAAGTTGATCAGTGGTGTTGATAAAATTTATTTAGGCCTACCTATCAACATTTTGGGCTCAGTAAGCTTTCCTCAACAACGCCCAAAGAGCATCACACTTGTTGCACACCTCCCTCTAAGTACAATTTTTTGAGGATATATGTACTTCGTAAGAGCATCTACACAATTAATACATATATACTTTACAAGTTTTTCTTTCTTTTTAAGATTCTGGAAGTTAAACCAAATACTTTTTCTCCTGCCATATAGGCCTACATTAATTATTTTATTTTCTGAAATATTCTTAGCAGTTCTTAATTCTTAACAATAATAAAATTTCAAAGATTAAATTCACCTTTTCTATTTTTGTCTTAGACTACCACCATGTGGGTGAAATCATTTGAATAATATATCAGTAATTTTATTCAAGTTTGTCAGGCCATCGCCCATAAAAAAAAATTATTCAAGTTTGTAATTAATTTTGTTTAAATCAAGCAATAATTTCAAGTTAAGCTTAATAATATATTGTATTCCTCGTCATCAGTGTAAACTAACTGAATATTATAAAAGAAAGTAAACTTAGACATAAGCAAATAAATCTTTTGAACTATATTGAAACATCTTACAAATATTCATGATTAAGTTAATTTATTGTTGACTTCAATCTTTCTTTTAATTGAAACATGGTTACCAACATTACAATGACAATACAATACAACAGCAATACAAACTTTAAAAATAGAACATAGAGGTAATATTTATTTATCACTTACCATCTGCATCCGATGCAGCACCCTGCAAACGTAACACACTCTCATTCATATTTACACTTAATTCTCCATGTCTCATTATACCAACGACAAGGTCATAAGTAAAACCAGGATGTACAGCCTCCGCCTTTGACAAAGCTGCCCTGAGTGTTTGAGAAGCAACGACATCACGTCTTTCTAACTAAACAACGAAAGAAAAAATAGACTATACGGTATATATTTTTCTTGAGGACGGAAAATGATATTTTGAAAATTTAATTTTCACAGTCAAAAACTGGGGAAAATTTATATTTAATTACTTTTCCACAGTAAAAAAATTGATATGGCCAAGCCCTTTAAATCTTTTTATTTAGGCCAATTTAAACCAATTCATAAATGTAAACATTTTAACATAATGTATTGTATGTACACATAAGTTATTGTTTATGTAAGCTTAAATAGCCATAATACTTCTTATCTTAAAATTAAACAAACTTTACTATGCAGAAAGATTACTATCTAGTTTGGACTCAAGTAATCTAAGTACTTAGTTTGCTGAACCATGCAAACAGAAAAATCAGGTAGTTTGGGACAGCTGTTGCAAGTGAGTTCCAGCATCGTATTTGGATAACATAATAGAACTCCGATCCAATGCAATATTTTGTTCCACTGGAAATTCGACTTTTTTGGCACTATCTATTGGGGAAACGAAGGAAGCTGTTTAAAACACCAATACTACCAATGCTTTCTCCCTAGCGCTACCTCGCGGCGCGATCATGTACTATTTTCGCGACAACCTTTTTTCCGGAACACAGCCCCCGTATGGATGCAAGATCTATTTATTATTCATGATCTATGGTTCCAGATTGATTTCCAGTTCTGCCTACAAACTGTGAATTTACTGCAATATTAAATATGGGCGTTCTATTTATATATTCATAACATATATTGCACATTATCAAGTAGTTTTTATATTTATAATTCAATCTACTAACGGTCATCAAAATCCGTTAAAAAAAGACGTACAATAACTTTAAATAACTTTAAATTATTGTTTCAAGAATATTGATTATATCAAATAATCTACCCATGCTGTCCACGCATAACGTCATCATGGCTCAGGAAGATACGTCGCGAACACAAAAGGTCAGACCATAGGTCCGAGACTTATCCAAGAAGAAAATTTTTATTTTTCTTAAGAAATTATACAAACAATAATAAATTATTTATGTTATTTGTAAATTCAATTTGTTTTGTTTAAGTTACAAGAAAGTAATTTAAGTTATAAATATGAAGGAACTTCTATTAATTGCATATCTTTATTTTAATAAAGTTATATAATGTTTTATAATCAATTTTAAACCATTTGAATTATACATTTGTAAATAGGCCTACGTTGATTCGAAGTTCATTTATTCCTAATGACGTAGTTAAGGTGCTAAGCTCACTAATTAAAATTACATTTTCTATTGCTTCCACTGCTTGGTTTTAAAATCTTAATTTGCGTTATTGACACACTTAACAACTTCAGAAACATAATGACTCAAGATTATTTCAACATTTTTCAATATAAAAAATGCATTTGGCTTTTACATTGGTATGTGCAGTTTACATCTATATTCTTAGTAAGTGAAAGATGTGCGTCATGATCTCAGACATCATGACTGGTGACTAGACATTGTATTATAAAATAACCCTCTTTACTCTTTATAAATAGGATTATTCTAATAAAAATTGTTTCTTCTAGTTACTATTAAATGAAACACTCAAATAGGTTAACAAATATAATATGATTTGATTTATTAAATTAAAAGCAAAAGTTATAATAGGTTACTTCTTGAAGTATTGTCTCTTAATTTTAATTAATTGAGTTATTTTGAGGGTTACATAGGAATATGCCATAGGCATTAGCTCAATTATCTTTAAAAGTTCAATTAAGATTTATTTAACTCTGAAGTTAAAATAAGTCTATTGATCTCAGGTTAGTTACAGGCCTGGGTTTAAATAAGCTTTTCATAGCAACACAATGATATGAAAAATCAATTAAATTATTAATATAGCATCATTGATGAAAGTTTTTCTTTAAAGTACAAAGTTTCAATACAACATATTTAACAAATGAATAAATTGTCACTGATACGTATTATAACAGATTATACCACGTCTGTTTTTGCACTAATAGCACTGATTCTATTATTTTGAAAACTGTTTAAAACTTTTGAAATTCACAGAAACGTTGTTTTACATGTTCTTACTTCCAGGCTTCGGTTTGTACTCCCTCTTCTAGTTGAAATTTTGCTCGTCCCTTTTGTGGTTTGTATTGTGCTCGCTACACCTTCCTAGCGCTGCGGTCCCTGGTTCTCTAATCTCATTGGTCTGTTCCACATTCCTTCTTGTGATTTAAATTTGTATCTTTAAACTGCGAAACATGGTCGTTACTTGTACATAATTATTTGTAGTCTATTTCTTATTTGCATTTTTCTTATTATTTTGATGCCAAAATATTATCTATCAAAATTTATTAATTAAATCTCGTTACATTTAAAATCAACTTGACTTCTTTATTGCATCTAACATGGCCGTGTTCCCTTACATTACATCAGTTTGTAACCATTACTATAATTAGTTTCCAATACATTTTATATAAACTAATATTCATTTACGTCCTAATTATTTCTAATTCTTACAATTTTATCGGTTGTCACCGTGTTCTATTTGGTTTTAATATTTATTTGTGTTTTTCCAATTTGACCAAGTTCATTTAAAGTAGGAATTTGGAAACGGAACATGTTACGGTGTCTATGTTTACAATAATTATTTTTGGTAGGGGCCTACAACATCGATTTGAATGGATTCTACTGTTTTTATACATCTGATATGACTTCGATGAATAAATAACTAATGAATATAATTATTCCTTGTGTGATTTATTGTGATTAGTGGTGTAAGATTAATATATAGATTGAGTGTTTTGTGTGCTAAATGTGACTTAGGTTAGTTAATTTGTTTACTAGCTTAGGTTAGTTTAATTTTACATTCTTTTAATTAATCAGTTTCGCCCAGTGTTTTGACATGTAGGCTCTAATCGAATTATTTCTAAATATAATTCTACATATAAATTTCGTCTGCTATTTTCTTAACCATTGATTAGGCTTATTTCTTAACATTGGTTGGTTCCTTAGTCTTTTCATTAATTTAACGTTACTAACTTAGGCTATTCGGGTTTAACATTTTTGATGGGATTTGGTTCATTATAGTATTTTTCATATTTTGTAGTCTTGCAAGAGGTAGAACTTTAATATTATTATTTATATACTTGCCTTAGCAACCTTTTAGAAGTTTTTTCTTGTTTACTGCTATTTCACCTTTACTTTTTCAGGCATCATCAGAATGAATACAAAAAACACTTCTCACAATTACACTTATTAACAGAGATTCATTTGATAATTAACACATAAATAAATAAAAACACAAAATGACACTTGATAAAACAATTGAGAGACTTTATAAATTTATTTATGACACAGTATGCGACTGTCATCAAATCTCTCATAACACAAATGTTTTATCAAGTGTTTTTATTTATCATGTTTTTATTTATGGTTACTGTACTGTAGTATGTACCAGGGGTGCAGAAAGTGATTTAGCACACCAAATTTCCCCAGAACACACCTTTTTTCACTCAAAATTTCCCCAAAATTGATCGCTATTCGCTACAGATGCGCCAGACATTAACACAGTTTGTTTATCTATTTCAACATATTTTATTGACATTAAGTTTTAATAATTATTATTACATTCATTATAAATTCCAATATAAATCTTCAAAAAAATAATGATAGCATTATTTTTATTTAATTAACTACGGTGAAATTAAATATCTTGTGTGAAATATCGTCAGATGGTCCCAAAAGGTTTGAAACAAAAATATACAACTTGATTATTGCTATTTTATTATGTTTAAAACTAGGCCTAATACTTAAGTGGTAAAAACAAAGTTAAATGTTATGTTTAATTAGTTCCGATTCAATTACCGAATTACCTACCACAGTCACTACTGAAAATCGTCCGGACAGATCACACGAATTGAAAGAAAATTAAAGTTAAAAATTACTTTTTAATTGTTATATTTAGTTAAAAAAATAAGTGATTCTGACGCGCTACGACTTTTTAACTGTTAAAATCAGTTCTCCCATACCCAAAAACACTTAAAATATTACCCCTCACTGAATTTTCAAAATGTTGATTCAAAAAGGTGATCCCGAGGCGCTACAACTTTTTAACTATCAAAATCGGTTTCCCCGTACCCGAAAACATATAAAACGTTACCCCACACTGTATTTTAAAAATGTGGATCCAAAAACGTGACCACGACGCGCTACGACTTTTTAACTGTCAAAATCGGGTTTCCAAATACATATAAAACGATACCCCACCCCGAATTTTGAAAATTTTGAACCAATATTTTCAAAATTTTGACCCAAAAACGTGACTCCAACACGCTACGACTTTTTACCTCTCAAAATCGTTTTTTTTTGTACCCAAATACATATAAAACGTTGTTACACTGTATTTTCATAATAATTTTGACCCAATATTTTCACAATTTTGACCCAAAAACGTGACCCCGACGTGCTACGACTCACGCTAGAAAGCTCTAAAGCTTTACAACTTTCCGCAATAAAATTACAAAGATTTTAGTACCACCAGATGTTTTCTACGATGTCTGTGCGCGCTTATATCGTGTATACAGGAAAACTGACACACACAAAATCATCGCATAATTTCAATATTTTGTCATGCTAATGCGAGCCGAAATAATAAACGAGTACGCACATCACACTGTAGTACGCATTTTACTGATAAAGACTGATTTCGAATTTCGATAAAAAAAATGAAAAAACATCAGTAATACCTATACATTAAGTAACGTATAATTTGGTTTAATATGATTTAATTCTAATCGCTTGAATATCATTTGTTTGAAACTAATCAAAATTTGCATACCGGTATCATAATAATTATTTTTAATACCCAACGAACGTATTTGAACGTCCGTCCAATAATCAGGAAACTGCCATTCATCAACCGCCATAAAAATATCGTATCAGCGGCTCGGCCCTGGCCTACTACATTTTGTGCGGTGAAGATTAATATCGTATAGGCGACCTCCGTACGATATTTTGTGCCGTGAAAATTAAATAGAAACCCTGTCCGACTTGCATCTTACAGTAGAGAGCAGACAACACACTTTGTGTGTATGTTGGTGTATATGTATCATACACGATTAGGCTGACCTTTGTTACCATTCATTTCTTATTTATTTTCCCCCAAAATAATTATATTTTCCTTATTTTTTGTGGATTTTTCCCCAGCTCAGTCCCAATTTCCCCCGAACTTCCCAATGTTCGGGCGTTCGTACATATTCTGCAGGCCTGGTTTGTACATAAGTTGGTATAGATAAATAACTGCATGGCAATCCCAGAATGCAACGAAACCTGTCCTAACCATGAAACCATGTGTTTCCAGCTACCCGGTTGCTCCTTGCATACCGTTACAATACTGTCCTACTTAAACCATGCTTGTATAATACTAAATAGTGTGTTTTATTATGCTATTCTATTTCATTCATCACATCATAGATCATACAAAGTTATGGTTATGTTGACTCTACAGTTACAACAGCACAATAGTAGATAGAATCATCTGCAAACATTAAACGTAGGAAGATTTTAGAACCCAAGCCTAAACAGAAATTTGAATGTGTCGAGTATGGAGATGCCTTCCATTATATTACCATTAAAAACGAGTTGAGGAAATAGAACGACACGTTGTTCATGCAGGACCTCCAAAAAAAAGAACGATGTTTTCCAACAAACAGAAATTTATAAAATCATGTGTTCAGACTGCCCTAAATTTTATATCGGACAAACGGGTTGGTCATTTCAAACTAGATTTTGCAAACATATCACTAGAAAGTCATTGTTAACGCAAAAATCTAAGTTTGCTGAGCACCGAGTCTAAAATTGTCACACGGTTGGAAATATCAATACAAATATGGAAATTTTACACATATATGTCAAAAGTCTTCTTTTATGTTGAGTTTGAAGGAAGTCCATACGACGCTGACTTTACTCTGAATTAGAAGTTAAAGTACAATTTGAACGTATTGTTCAACGCTATTCATTGTATAGGTACACAGATCTCAAATAGTAAGATAAGCGACCTCCATAATAAACAAGTGGGGTGGGATCAAACTAGCAATCGCGAGGAGGTTAGTTCCATATAACCAACTGGCCAGCATGCTGGTTCGTATGTTATTTGTTTATTAATGTTACACATATGTGATGTTTTATTTAATGTTAGGTGGGCTTTTTGTTATTTATGTTTCGTGTGACTTGACAATGGAAGTATCTAAAGTCTTCCGAAACCGATTGTTGCCGAAAAAGGATTAGGCCTACAGAACTGCTGAGAGTACCTAAGGTACCTAATGTAGTTTATCATGTATAAATTATATCATTGCTTACCAGATCATTTTATCTGCAATCTATATTTTTTAAGTCATAGAGATGAGGACTTATAGTCAATGTTTTCTACATCGATAGTATAAGACTGAAGTTTTTACGGCGCAACTTTACTATTCGACTCTAGGCTAACCTATGGCAACAGAAATGCAAAAATAATAAAACAAATACCTAAAAGGTTCTAACCTAACCTATTTAGTAACAGTATGTTTACTTGTATTCAACATTTAACCCTCGAAGTGCTATCGACCACCTTGTAACGTGATATTGACTCTATAAGAGCCGATTCATAAAATCGATATATCGAAGCTAATAATTATCGGACAAACTAGCACTTCACATAGAATGAAAGTAAATTGAATTATCTATCTAGTAGGCAGTGTTAGTTTGTCTTCATTGCAGAAAAACAAATATAGCAGGCAACAATATTGTTAGCAGTAAGATGTGGTTTGAAAACGTTTGATTATGTTTGTGTAAAACTAGCTCTATAACCTTAAACGTGAAATGTGACATGCTTAGATATTTTTACCTGTGTTTTTTTTTATTCTTCAAAGTGTCCATTACTGTATATATTTGTGTTTATTATAAAAATTTTAACATTTTGTATATCTTGAAATTTTAATTCAGTTAATTTAGTGAATGTAAGCAGCCTCTAAAGTTCAAAATTTTAGTGAAATTTTTTTTCATTGTGAATTTTTTATCCATTATACTTTTACTGAATAATGATAAGTAAATAAACCTATTACTATATTATTCTCTGATATTTCTGAACACATTAATACATAATAAGTCAAATATAAATACAAATTTGTATTTATTATGAATTTTTCAAAATATGTTTGCCTGATGCAATAAAAATGCTTAGCACTAAAGAATGATCTCCTCAGCACTTCGAGGGTTAACACTAGAATGTAAAAAAATGTCATTGTCCGCAAAAATATTAGCCTAGAGTCGAATAGTAAAGTTACGCCGTTTTTACTTTTATAGGCTAACCATTTTCTTGCATATACATTGGCACCTCTGCTCCAATATGGCAAAGGGTTGGTAAAAATTTACTTTAACTTGTCAATCGATTTCTAAGGGAATTTGATATAATATGAAAGAACACGTCTAACTGATTCTAAAAACAACAAAAATTTTCCCGGGAATAATATTTGTAGGAGTTTTGTGAAAGAAATAAAAGTTAAAATTACATAGGTTAAGTTTCGACTTTTCCGCAATATTTCACGTAATTATAACAAAATAAATCACTTAACATACACCAACACATAAGAAATAAATAAACTAAACAATATTAATTACAAAAATATAAACAAAGCAAGAAAATTTGAAAATAATGTAACCAAACATAAATTACGAAAACAATAACATCGAACAATAGAAACTACAGTATAATTGCGTATATTTAAAATGGAATTTCATCAACGTTGCCAAATGGAACAATAGGTTATTGTACTCAATAAGGTGTGTATAAATCTCTATTTGAAACCTGTGTACTACTAAACAGCTGACCGCTGGTCAAGAAAACTTTATCCGCCACAAGCATAAGGTAACTATTTATACATACTATTTATACATATTATTTACGTTTCTTCATATTATATAATTAAAATATTTAAAAAAACCTGAAGGTAGTAACCTATACTATTTAGTCACAGTATGTTACCGATAACAGTATGATTATAATATTTTGTCATTATTATCACATTATATAATTAGAATTAAAAAAAAAACCTGAAAGTACTAACCTATACTATTTAGTCACAGTATGTTGCCGATAACAGTATGATTATAATATTTCGTCATTATTATCACATTATATAATTAGAATTTAAAAAAACCTGAAGGTAGGCTACTAACCTATAATATTTAGTCACAATATGTTTACTTAGTTGAGTTGCCTAAACTATTCCTTTCTACACAAAAAAGAACAAAAGAACAATCCAGCAACGCTGGGAGAACGGTGAGAAAAACATGTCGGCACTTTACAATGTAAATTTCCATAACGAACTTTTGATTTGAAAGTTTTTAATATTGAAGATGGTTAAATATTGGTTTCCCGGCATCAGTGAAGTGTATAAATACTATAGGCCTATTTATTAAGAAAAAAGATCAGATTTGTGTATTTATAGTAGTTTTGATTGACAAGATAAAGTAAACAAATACCAAAGGGGTTAACGTAAACTTTTGCCTACCGTAGTACTAAATCCAATTAGTAGGCCTACATCCAATTTGTTTACTAGCAAAATCTTGATTGGTTTGATTACAGAACATCATAATAACTGCTCCAATATGGCGAAGGGTTTAACGTAAACTTTTGCCTACCGTAGAACTAAAACCAATTAGTAGGCCTACAGCCAATTTGTTTACTAGCGAAATCTTGATTGGTTTGATTACAGAACATCATAATTAAAGTCAATACTATTATGGTACGGTATGTATAACGATAAGCCAATAATAATTTAGTTGTGTGAATATAGTCCTACTATTTTACATACAATAAAATTATTTTATAGACTATTGATATTTATTATCAAATTTGTAAGCCAGTACAAGAGACAATATCATTGCCTAGAGAAAGCTTACATTTGATTATAAGGCATAGGCCTACATTATTAAACTTATAAAGGACAAATGTTCTGCCAAACTATTGCGAGATTTCGAAAACATGTGTTATATTTTCAAACTTAAAAGTTCTAAATAACTTACTTGTGACAAGATTGGTCTTATTAAAACTGGTAGAACAAGTGAGGTAACTGGTGTTTCATCTCCCATTGTCATCCTTCTGTATTAATTGTGTCTCACAGAACTCTACAATAATTGCGAAATATCGTAAAACTTTAATAATTGTACGAATTTACAAATCAAACTATTTTAGTCATCACACGATTAAGTCAAGACTACTGATTTGCTTATTATGGTTCACTTTTTCACTTTCTTAAAGCCTATTATTTATTTGTAGTCAATACTAGTAGAGAGTAGAGTTTAGAGTGGACTCGAAAGCTTGTCAGTTGTCAGTAAAAACAGCTGATTATTCTTATATAAAAATATGGGTAGCCTATGGTTTCTTAATATCGACGCTCTGAATATAAACATGGAGCCAAACAACAAAGATCGGGCTCGTTGTTTAATTAAATGACCAATACTTCAGTATACGAAATAAATAAAATTGTCCCTGTAATAACCCTTTCGGTCCCAGCGTACATGATTGTGTACACATTTTTCAGTTTTTCTTTATAGTTATTAGCAAATTTCCATAGGAAAAATGAGCTATTGCAGTGGCCCTTATGGTAAGACCCAAGGTCGGGAGTAGCAAATAAGCATCGATCATGTCTATCACTTTTATGGTATTTTTTACATTTTGATCGATTTTGGAGGAACCAAGCGAGCTATAAGGTCGCGAAAGAAAACAAAATGTCAGAATAACATCCTACATTTATATTTGTACAAAAAACTCTAAAAAAACATTTATTCTCGTAGGAAAAATCTAAAAAGTTGTTACTTATGGTTGTTGGATTTTTTGGCTAACGAACTCGTCTGAGCAACATAGACAACCATTGGACATGTGTACCAAATCGGACTTAAAATGCGCCCGCTAGAGTGTGAACACATATATACATAAATGACTTTTAATGACACCCCAAAACGTGTTCTGGGGGGCCATGATCGATGCCCCCAAAGCAGAACGGAGCGACATTGTCGCAGAACGAAAATGAGGGCTGTAGAAAGATATCGTATAGAATAAAAGTTTTTTGCAAGCCATAAACTACTAGGATGAGTCGATTCTCGATACTTTATTTCGAGAGATACTCAATTTTTATCATTGTCGGACTTGCTAGTTCTCCGTATTTTGAATGTAATCTGCGGTATTTGTAATCACATTCTCTGTATATAAACCAGAGATAATAATACCAAGAGGAGACAGGTAACTCAATGTTATAAGTTGAAATACAGTGACTAGATAGAGATCAAGCTTTGACTATGGAATCTAATAGACTTCTAAAGTAATACTATTTATTGAAGGCGATTTTTTTCCCGGCGCTCGTGCAGCGATCTAGTGGATTTTTGCGGTACTGCAAGAGCGGGGCTATGAAAGTGGCGCTACCTGGAGGGCTAGCTGCAGCGCGTGTGCGCGCACCTGTGCGTTGGCCTGTCTCACGTAAAGTGGGGGGAGCCTCACTGTCCACAACATGTTGATTGTTCCTAGTTTCCTACCATCCTTTTCAACACTCCACAAGCCAGCCTAGTGCGCGCACTGATTTATCACTTGTTAATCTCGCTGAATAAACCGTTTCGATGTATATTTCGTTCAAGTACTTTCAAATTCATTCTATAAAAATCATGAGCTTCATAACAAGCTAAAAATCAAACTTTTCGTTCTTTTGAGTGATGAGAAAACATCACTTCACAAAACGAATGGCAGCTTTTATAAAATTAAGTTAAAACACCTAAAATTTTACAAATAACTAAAATCATGTCTATCTATAATGTATCAAAATATGGAATCGTTAAGTTCACTCATTTCGGGAATATGAATTTTTAAAGCCCGTATTAGCTATAAAAACGGCAAAAATCTTGCCTACTTTCATGTTTCTACCCACAATAAAAATTACTTAAAATCAAAACCCAAAATATCTGTTAATGCAAATCCTTCCTGTAGGATATGAAAAATATCAAAATGTAAGGTTCCGTTTTAGGGCCCTTTAAACTTTCATTGTGTTATTCAAGGAGCGTTCACAATATTTTCAATACCTAGCTGTTTTAAATATTTAGATTTTCATTTTATTTAAATATAATACTCAATCCAGTCCAGCACTCAATTCATATTTTTTCCTTAAGAAGAACCGTGAAATAAGGTAATATTTTTTCAGTGCGGTAAATTTTATTTACCGTGTCCTCTATTATGTTTCTCAAATTACTGTCTTAATATTACAACTGAAACGATTTTCAAAACAGTTTTCTCTCCATCACTTTGTATTCAATAAAGTAATACAAAACAATTTGGAGGATTGTTCTGGGTTTTTAATAACTCGAAAACGTGAGTTACATGGTCGTATATAAAAAATTTAGGCTATATGGTCGTATTTTTGTGTTTATATATATTTTTGCTATATTTTTTAAATTAACTGAATGTTTATAGCAAACAATTTTACCAAGGACAGTCATTAAAATACTCCAAACAAGTGTTGATGTTTGATGAAATGACATGAAGCACGGGTTGGAATACGATGAGTGAACACAAATGGGTAACTCCCCCCACCATGAGTCAACTCTCGTTACGCCTATGCAAATGCAAGTAAGGACTGAACATGTTCATCACAAATTGAAAATTACGAGGCCGAAGGTATAGTGCCTGAATTTAGCTACAAATATATGCTAAAAATACAGGGTGGTACACATGTCTGGGAACAGCTTAATATCTCAAAATGTACGAGTCTTATGAGGTAGAAATAAAAGCAGTTATTCACAACCATTAAAGAACCACTTTTTGGTGAGTTTGAAATTTTTGTCCACCATCTTGGAATGAATTTTATTTTTTTTTAATGGGAAGGTAGTCGTGTGATACATGATTTTAATGTAAAATTTGACGAAAAAAACGATGGTTTAATCCGTTTTTGAATATCTCAATCCGTTTTTAAGTTATCGTTAGTCAAACGAGTGAAAACGCAAAATTGAGGCTCAAAATAATAAAAAAATAAAACTCATCGCATATTTACTATGAATCTTGCTATCACACGGGAAGAGTTAACTGTGCCATACGTATTGAACTAAATTCCAATTTAAGTTGATAAAAGTACACAATAAAAAACAAAAGGAACCTGAACGCCGGTATATATATATTTCTGAAAGCCGGTCAGCTAATTCCTGTATTTTTGTTTTCTTTTTTTCTATATGTGTATATGTATTTTTTTATTGTTTTACTCACTACCTCAAACATGTATTTAAAACATAGAGGTAGCTTAAATTGTTTTTCTTATACTATAATTCCTTTGTTAATTGAAATAAATAATAATAATTTAAATAATTAATTATTTAATAATTGTTTTGTAAATATAGCTATTTTTCTTAGTTTTATTAGTTTAGTTTTAGTTTATTTATTATTGTACATTTTGCCTCTTAAAAATTTATATATACAAAGTACTTAAATTGTTCTACGAGCTAAGTGGTGATGGAAACAATGTATTGGAGCGTACCTGGTGTAAATTGCGCAACAATTTAAATGTTAAAGTTCCGAGACCTAAATTGACTGTTTTCAAGAAATTCTATACTTATCTTGCACCTACATTTTTTAATTTATTACCTCAGAACATAAAAACATACCCTTATAAACACAAGTACCGGCAGCAGTTAAGGAAATTCTTGCAGGAGCTTGAATGTGTTGACCTATTTCCTATTTTATAACACAACAATTTAAATAATGTGTAGCTTTCTGTTCTCCTTAATTAAATCATGCGAGCCTTGTGTACGTTTTGCTTACGAGATATTTTTATAAAAACGTGTGGGTATTTTTGTTTTTGCATGTAGAATGTTTCTGTATGTATGTCG
>JAGFPH010000469.1:424688-439224 GCA_018207615.1 Philaenus spumarius
GTGGGTATTTTTGTTTTTGCATGTAGAATGTTTCTGTATGTATGTCGATTTAAGAGTGTACTGATGTGTATTTTTTTTAACTGCAAAAAATTTTGTACACATAAACAAAGAATGCTGTTTATGTAAAAATGTGTATATGTGAATGTATGTAGGGGGGGTGTGTGTGAATGTGTGTATATGTTAAGTAGATGTATCGATTTAAAACTTGTATATAGCTTATTACGTATTTTATGTTCTGCATTTTGTATATTTATATTTCGTATGTTTTTTCAAAATATGTATTTAATTTGTGTTTTTTTTTTCAAAGTAATTGTGAAGCTGTAGTAAAAGATTTTTGTTTTTAATAATGTACTAAGTAGTTTTATATATATTTCTGAAAGCCGGTCAGCTAATTCCTTTATTTTTGTTTTCTTTTTTTCTATATGTGTATATATGTATTTATGTTTTTATTTTTTTTAAAATTGTTTTACTCACTACCTCAAACATGTATTTAAAACATCGAGGTAGCTTAAATTGTTTTTCTTATACTATAATTGTTTTGTAAATATAGCTATTTTTCTTAGTTTTTTTAGTTTAGTTTTAGTTTATAGATATATATGATTTTAGTTTAATTATGTTTTTGTTTTTGCAAACGTATTATAAATAGTATAAGGAGCAATAAAATATTCATTCATTCTTTGTACATTGAATAAAATTATTAAACCACAAAATTGTAACATAAATAAAAAAAGTCAAACTGCGTTTAAAGTCAGTAATAAGTGAAATACCAGTTAAGGCAATAATTGGATTTGGTAAGTTAAGAATGCACATAAATTACGAATGTATAATTTAAACTAATTTAAAAACTCGTATAATTTAAACTATATAAACGGAAATAAACTACCTATAGACCCTATATTAAACTTTGAATACTTCTCTTTAAATTTAATTTGTTCGAAATATTATTGTTATAACGTCTGTTCATAACAGTATTGTCTGAATTTTTAATAAAATAAATATACAAAAGTAACATTAAAACATAATCAGGACATGTTTTTAAAGTGAGTCCTATTAAAATACATAAAAATGTGCTACTTTCAGTTGCTCCTTAGAATCATATTAGAATACAAATAAGTGCGATACAAGTTTTCTAGCTTTGCATGATTTCATTCCTAACAGAAAAATATTTTTGTTCAGTTTGGAAGGCTAGATGTGCAGCAACCCTCGCTCCCACACTTACAGGAAATAATGTAGACTTAATTAATACCTTTGACTATGGAATCTAACAGAACAGTGTTGTTCAGCAATTTTTAAACCTAAAAAGTTTAAGTTTTATAACTATAAGGCTGAACATATAACTTGTATATTTATTACAATAAACGACTGCAAAAATATGTAAACAATTATCTTAATTAATTATAAAATTACGCATGGCCAAGCAAGGTCTGGCCGTACTAGCAGTCAGAGACAAAGATAATGATTAATAAAATAATACCAAGTGCTGGCAGTGCAAGTGCGGAAGAGAGAGAGAGAGCAGAGAGGGGTTAGTTGGTGACGTAACTGGAGGGATGGGGGAGAAGGGAGGGGAATTGACTGGTAGCGCTTCTTAGCGTGGGCACCTATAACTAATTTCAGCACCTATCTCTCGCGCGGTACGGATTTCCCTATGCCTTGCGGGATCTATTCGTAAGATACATAATCAATGGATCAAGTCACTGTAAGTTGAAACTATCTTCAGCACTTCTGGTGGGACTGAAGCACTCTAACAAAGAAAGTTTTACTAAACGTAGTACGTTGTATTCTATTTTAACCGGTATTATAGTACATAATTTATAGGCCTACGATTAAATCATTACTTGTGCATAATGAAAGCACTATTCTTTGACTACTAACTGTGAAATTTATTTTTTTAAACAAAAGTTTATTAAATGACTATAGAATAAAGTAACTAAAGTGTCATTTAATAATACATTTGTCTATAATTTAAAACACAGTACTAATCTAAGAATACTTAATTTCAAAAGTAATCAAAAATTATGTTATACCGGTATTTATTTAAATTTTTAACAGTTATAAATTAACATATTATTATTTGAAAATAGCTTTGGTAAAAGTATTATTGATATATATTTTACCACTTGTAGATAAAGAAATCTTATTTGTTAAAATGTACACTCAAATTAATTAAGTGGATGCACAATGGTTTTAATTAATAATGGTTTTAGACATTTTTAATCATAATTTGTCTTTATAAAAATAAAAGAGAATACATTATTTTTTTGCCAGTAAAGAAAGCACTAGAAGGATAGTAAACAAATAATAACATTTTTTAGATAAGATAAATTTATTAAAACATTATATCACCTAGATATATAATTAATAATATTCACATAAAATTATCTTGAAAGGTTTACAAATTACCAATCATCTTCAGTTTACTCTTAAGTATGAAACCACAAGTTCATAAAAGGTATATTTATTATTTACATACGAAATCATCGTTGCAGTTTATTGGTTTTCTACAAATCAATCGGCGCCCGTAAATTCATTCTAAAACGTAACGTAATAACTCAACTTTTGACCCTCTCTACAGCCCGCCCAGTTCTTTTTCTGAGTTAAACCTATATACCATTGGTCATAATTTCCTCTAAATAACGTTGCCAGCCAACCAAAAATCCGTCAAAAACATCTATAGATATGGGGACGTTTTGTAGACACTTGCAATTGGTCAGTTTTCCAAACCAATGAACACGTAATACTAATACACGTGATATGGGTGTGATCCATGTCTATATTTGGAAATGTTTTTATATGGCTTTATAGAGAAAGCTTCAAGCTAAGATTCCGTGTGAACCAAATATGTTTTGCGAGAAAGGTTTGTTGTGTAGGACCGTGTGAAACTCAGTGTTTTAACGGTCTCAAACCAAGATTCAAATTCAAACCCAACGGACATGTGATGAATAGCAGTTGAAGCGTGCTTCGTTTGTTTCCTCCTTTTGTTATTCAAGTAAAGATAATTCAAACACTTTGTTATAATAATATTTCATTTTTGGGCAAAGCATATATTAGTAAATTAGCTTTCAAACTTGGCATAGTTTTGTTGGGAGCCTTGTAGTAGAAACATAAAAACTGGCATTTTCAAAATAAGAAATTTGAAATTGGTAAATAATTTTTCATTTATTTTTGTACTAAATTGCGGAACTTTGTTACATTTATGAAAAAAATTACAAAAAATTTTTATTACTTTTTATGTAGGCCTAAAGTTGAACCTTTTAATTTCGCTACTGAACATTTTTTGTTTCTTGAGCTAATAACTCTGTAAACTTTACATCTATAATTTTTTTACTTGCATATTATAAATTCTTCGTACATTTCTATACAAAAAAAGCTACGGAACACTTTTGGATTGGGGTTCATTTACTATTTTTGGCGAATTTTTGAAAAAATTCTTGCACACGCCAAAAAATCAGTTTTCGTTAACATTGCCGGTTCTAGGGTCAAAAAGCACAGTAGCTTTCAATATATTAACTACAGTTATTTCAGGAAGTAGAGCACATAAGAATATGTACTTTTTTTTATAAAAACTGGTGCTTTCAAAAAAAGGAATTTGAAATTGATATATATTTTTATACTTCTACTTATAACTAAATTACAAAACTTTTGTACATTTTGAAAAAATTACAAAAAATGTTTACTACTTTTTATGTAGTTGAACTTTTTTCTTCCGTTACTGAACCTTTTTTGTTTCTTGAGCTAATAACTTCGAAAATTTTACATCAATATATTTTTTACTGCCATATATACATAGTAGTAATGACCGGGGTTGGGTTAGATGGTCACGGTCCAAAGGTCACATTTAGAATAGTGCTAATTTTTGGCTTCTTATGAAAACAAAGATAAGGATTAAGTAAATAAAGATAAATAAACAAAGATAAGATAAGTAAATAAAGATAAGGGAATAATGCAAATTTTTTGCTTCTTGTGTCAACAAAGATAAAGTCTGGTGCCATTGTGTCAACAAAAATAAAGTAAGTAAATAATTAGTCTATCACTCAAAGTTCAACCAGAGTTTGGTCCATTGTGTCAACAAATCAAATCAAATAAAAGATGTAAATAATTACTCTAATGATCAAAGTTTAACCGGGGTTTGGGGCAGTGAGTAATCTAGGTCAAAGGCTTAGTGAATCATTTAGTAAATTTCCACTCGATCAATGTTCAATTCGTTATCTATTAGTCACTCAGTACTTTTCCACCCCGGGTTTACGCGGGTATGTTAAATTATTTGATAACTTTAAATTAGTCATTCAGTACTATTTCACCCCGGTTTTACGCACGATTTTTAAATTATAAAATATAAAGAATGTTATAAAGTACATCAGTCGCAATAATGGAAGGTAACTTTAATCATCAATTCTCATGTGTTGTAGCCGGTCCATCCGGGTGCAGAAAATCGCAATGTGTAATAAACTTTCTAAAACATATGCCTTTGGTATGTAATGTCGAGTTTAAAAATATATATTGGGACTATACTGTGTGGCAGCCTTCTTATAATATTAATAACATTCCATTTATTTTTCAAGAAGGTTTACCGGACATGAATTTCGTGGACCCGAGAACGCCTAACCTAATAATAATAGACGATTTAATGCGCGAATCGAATAGTAGCGTTGTAGATATATTTACAAAACGCTGTCACCATAGAAATATTAGTGTATTTTTCATCACTCAAAATCTGTTTCATCAAGGCAAAGGACAAAGAGATATTTCTCTCAATGCTCATTATATAGTTTATTTCAAAAATCCGCGTGATAGAAGTCAAATAAGACATTTGGCCCAACAAGTATACAATGAAAACCTAAAATTTATACAAGATGCTTATATTGATTCAACTAAACAACCTCACGGGAACTTTTTGTTTGATATGAAACAATCTAAACCCGAAGATTTGAGAATAAGGACTTGTATTTTTCCAACGGATAAATATAATTATGCATACGTTCCAAAAAAGAAATAAATATTAATACAATTTTGTATTAGTCATCATTTAGACACGATGTCACGTACAGTGTTAAGCAATGCTGAGTTAATCCGTACATTATTGAAGATGAAACCACTTAGAAGAAAATTTTTTTTGAAATCAGCCGATTATAATTTAATTCAATTAATCTGCGAGTGCGCCCACAATACGTTAAAAGGAAATGTTCCCTTATCAAAACCTCAGAAGTGTAAATTATCTGATACAAGCACATCCTTAGAAAACTTGCAAAGAGCGTTAAAAGTTGGAAGAAGAAGAAAGATATACTAATACAAAAAAGAGGTACTTTACTCCCATTATTAATCGGTCCTATTCTGAGTACAGTAAGTACTACAGCATTTATTAAATTAAAATGGAGCATGCTAGGAAAATGGTTATACTACCCGAGGACTTTGTACGAAAAATGCATGAAAGTGCGAGTGTTATGAGTGAAATAGATAAAGAAATGAAAGACATATTGAATAATTCTAAATTTAACGATCGGGAAAAATAGTTAAAATATCAACAAGTTTTACAGCGTTATCTCCATTTCACTGAGCAGCAGAGGAAACCTTTAGAACAAACAATACATGAAAATCGTTGTTATAGAGAAAACGAAGAAAAAGAATATAAGGAGTCTAACCAAAATGAAATTTTAGAATCAATTCCTAAATCATTTCGAAAAAATGGTGAGAACATTTTAAACCGATTATCGCAAGACAAATCTATCAAATGGGATTCGTTAGGTACCGTTACTATTGACAATATTCGGATTCCAGGATTTAGTAGACCTTTTTAACGATGTATTAAGACCTAGAAAGACGACAAATCCTCCAGGATGGAATCAGTTTATAGTTGCGTTAAAAAGAAATAATGTCCCCAGAAGTTATATGGGAAATCCTAAACTTAGAGATTATCTGGATAAAGAAACGGGAGCTAGAAAACGTGATCCAATGTTTTATAGACCACCCACTAGGCAACCTGTAACACCCGAAAAAAGTACACCAAAAACTATTAGACAATCTCTGTCGCAGCGTAGTGTACCGTTAAAATGGGATAAACTTTAAAATGGACAAAAACTAAGAAAAATGTATTACAACGCTTCACATCCTGCCGGAGCTAATGTATTGATAAAGACTTTGAAACATAAGTACAAAACAAACAAAATTAAAGAATGGCTTCAAACACAAGATACATATACTCTCCATAAACAAATGCGAAAAAAATTTCCTAGAAATAAATATATTGTCAATAACAAAGATCAGTTGTGGCATTCCGATATGCGTGGAATAGCAAAATATAATGATGGAAAAAATTAGATACTAACAGTTATTTATGTATTTAGTAAATATGCATTTGCATTTCCGTTAAAAAATAAAACTGGCATCTCAGTCAAGGAAGCGTTTGCATATATTTTTAAATATTCCAACAGAAAACCACAATGTATCCAAACAGACAGGGAACGGAATTTACTTCACAATTAGTACGAAAATATTTTCAAGACAATTATATAATCTATTCTACAACAAGGAATCCCGAAGTAAAAGCTGCTGTTGTTGAACGTTTTAATCAAACTCTAAAGAGTAGAATATGGTGGTATCTAACTTTTAAAAACACTTATAGATACATCGATGTACTCAAAGATTTAATGAAAGCTTACAATAATGCTGTGCATTTTACAATAAAAATGGCACCTGCAGATGTAAATGACTCCAATATTCTAACAGTTTGGAAAAATATGTACAATAAACCGCAAATCGCTTCTAAACCAAAATTCAAAACGGGAGACATTGTCAGAATTGTTATGGAAAAAGGACCATTTGAAAAAGGTTACAAAACTAAATGGAGTGAAGAAGTATTTACAATAATTACCAAAGTTATAAAACGCGCACTACCCGTTGGAACGGCCAATTGACCGATCCAATTGGGGTTAATTAATTACATTAATTAAAATAAATTCAAAGTCAATATAACAAAAGATTAAAGCCAAAGGGTGTCAAAAAAGCCCAAAATTAAGATAAAAAAGTAGTTTCCAATGTGAAAATAGTAATTATTAACAAATTTGAAGAATTAACTAAAATTGTGGTAGTTGAATAAGTGCAGACTATGACGTATGCTTTAGCGACAAAGTCAAGCCAAAACCTTGCAGGATCTGACAGGAATTGACTTGTCCAGTCTTGTCTAAATTTGGTAGAAATGAATTAACATTGAAAGATAGGGGTTTGTAATTTTATTAAAAAAAGTTGTTATTATTAGATTTTTGTTGAAAGGAGAGTAAAATAAGCAAGGAATAATAAAAATAATTTTGTTATGATAATTTGTTAAAAAGTTATAGACAAAAATGTAAGCGTAAACAAATCGATTTTGCAGAATTTGAATAAAATCCAAAAACAAAGTAGAGTCATTTGTAGAGTTAAAAAGGGTTAAGAAAATAAAGTAATAAAAAATATAAAGTTATAAAATTTAATAGCTAAAAAATAAAGTGTAAAGTCATTCTTGGGCATAAAAAGGCCAATAACTCATAAAGTTCAAATGTAATTAAATCATAAAAAATAGCATTTAATAGAGCCAATAATAGGGCATAATCAAGCCGAAGTTCAATATAAATAAATAAATAGTTTTATAAAAATAAAATAAATTAATAAAAAATTTTATTAATTCAAAATAAATACAAGGGAGATTAATAAAAGGGAAATATTGGTAAAATAGGGTGTATGTATGTGTAATAAATTGTAATGCCATGTGAGATATGAAAAGAGCGTTAAAGGGGGGGAATGAGACGCCTAAAACCAAACGAAGCCAATTAGAATAACAACAAGCTGAATAACTAGACAACCAAACAAGCTATCAAAAAACCAACACCAGATTAGCGCGTTTCAAGACCAACCGAAGAGGATACAAGCAAGAAAAAATGGAAAATTTCAAATTTACAGGAAATAAATTTCAAAATTTAAGCAAAACTAACGAAGTCTATAACTCAAGAATGAAGAGGAGTAGAAACGCCATTTGAATTCCAGAGAAACCAGAAAACGTCAACCAATCCATAGAAGTCAATAAAACCAAAATCCGACCACGCAAAAAGAAGTTATAGAGTTTGGATGAAATCAAAGTCAAATTCGCAAAATGACAGGCACGGACATGAAGTCAAGCCCGAAGCACCAAGAGGGAAGTGACGTCATCGGAGCTACTACGAAAAGCAAAACAGACCGCACATTGTAATTCAATAAATGAAGATAATAATTAAATTAGGCCTAATCGATGGGAAATAAAGGCACTAAAATTCATCAAATAAATCAGGAAATATATTAAGACCAAAAAATATATTTCTAAAGCAAGAAATCAGGATTTCTTGTTACATAGAGGAAGATGTTGGTTTGACAAGTTAAAAGTCGAGGATAGAAGCTTGCATCCCCTCTAACATCAGTTTAGCACGAAGCGCCAACGAGTAAACAGCTGACCAAGCTCCGAGGGTACTTAGAGAAAGTCAAAGGGCGATCAGTTCGGTGTGCGTTCGTTCTAGCTCCGGCCTAAAGCTAAGTCGGGTCGTGATAATTTCGGGAGAAGAATATCCATATAAACGGCCTATCTTGCCAAAAGATACTACAATCAACTGGGAGAGGACAACTTTAATTAAGTCCAGGAGAAGACAACTGTAAGCCGAAGAAACCATTCTGGTGACCAAGGAGAACAACTTTAAATCGCTGGAAATCAACAGAAGGAAATACGCGTCGAACTTCTTGTGTTCTGTAAGTGGCAAACGATCATTGTTACTTATAATTTTAAATAAATCCATTTTTTGCAAAGTAATATATAAAATAAATTAAATAAATAAATTCAAGTAAATTCTGGGGAAATTGAATAAAGTAAACTCGTTTAGTAAATTTCATTACTCACAATGGCAAATCGTCGTATGTAAATAATATAATCATATACAAATTTTAATTAATAAATTAATTAATCACTTTGCTACTTTTCAATATATGTAATTATAAGTAAAAGATTAATCAATTTCATTGTGTTTTTTGAAAAAATAATTTGTTGTTTCAAAGTTAATGGATTTATGTTAATCAATAAATTGTTTTTGTGTTTTCAATAGAAAATTTTTGAATACCGGGTATATAATTTACAAATCCAATCAAAATAATCCTAAAACCATTCAGTGCTCTAGTGTAATTAAGTCAGCAGGTGAGTTATTCACGGATCACTACAAATTTAACTCCAAAGGGAACGATCCCGAAAAAGAGTCTAGAATTGAGCTAGTGTACTACACAAAAGACAAAAAAGGTCTAATTAATTTAAATTTTAAAATTTAAGAATAGGAAACAAAAAGTTTTCCTTTTCTTGCCCTCGCCAAACCTCTCAAATTGTTCTAACGGGGTAGTACAACAGAACAGTATCAAATAAGGCCTGAAAACACTCGGGTGTTATTTGATGAGGGAAAGTGTTAAAGTAATCAACAAAAGGTTGTGTTTATTGAATAAATTAAAAGGGTAGGGAGGTTTGCGCGTGGCACCGTGTACGAAGTAAAAGATTTAAATAGAAGGATCCTTTTACGAATTTGAATTACAAAAAGTTATACTTGAAAAAGAAAAAATTTACAAAATAGATAAAATAATTGACAGGACAGGAAAAGGCCATAGTATGAAAGTACTTTTTAAGTAGAAAGGTTATCCGTCATCTTTCAATTCTTGGATTTCAGCATCAGCTCTTGTAAATTTAGAAAAATGAATGGCTCGTTTTATTTAACTCTACCGAGTAACAGTTCAATGACATATTTTTCGACAAATACTACAACTAAATATTCCACCCAGATTACAAAACAAATAAATTTGAAAGGCGAATGGGAAGTTGGACTTGTAGAGATGCATTACCCTTGTACATTCCTTACAGTCAAAGAAGGAGATAATCATATTTTTATATATACACACGATGAGGAAACAGAAACACACGACTTGAAATTTACAAAGTTAGAAACTGGTACATATGAAACAGAAGAAAAATTAATACAATCTCTAAATAAAAACCCTATTGTAAAAAAATATTTAAGATTTGTATATTTTCATAAAACACGTTATGTAACCATAAATCCGTTAAAAACAGAAGTCAACAATTTAGAACTTTCACCTATATTAGAACTTCGATTAGGATTTGACCCTACAAATACCGATAATTATTTAAAAAGAAGTCCCATAAGACCGTGCAATATCCAACTAGGTATTCCATCACAAATGTATGTTTATTCCGACGTTTTCGAGCCTCAATTTATTGGTAACGTAGTAGCACCGTTACTGAGAATAATAAATATCGATACTTCTAATTATAGTTATGGAACATGTAAAAGTATAATGTTTCCCAAGATACATTACGTTAATAATAATAATATTAAATTGTTAGGTCCGCCACGTGACTTCTTGTCGTGTATTTATTACGACAGGTTTCGGAGCCGAAACTCCATTTTCAAGTTCTAATCACTCCGAAGAGATCGTCGCACATTAAAATAAATAAAACATATACACACGTACACATCACATCAACACATAAACACAATATCACGCTTGTTATAACATTAGGTGTGCAACCTACCATTGTCGGCTGAATACTGCCGGTATTGCGCTCAGGGATCTAACGATGGTTATCTCTGTTTGTCTTCTGTAAATATTTGATGGCCGTATCATATAAATGGTGGGAGTGAAATGAAAGTTGGTCATTTAAGATTCCGGTAAAACTACTAGTAATCCCGCAAATTACTAAATTTAATAAAAAAAAAACCTTACAGTAACATTTAAAATATTCTAACAACATACATATTTCGAATCATATAAATAATTTCACCCAAAAATTTAACCATGAACCGCAATGAACTGTTACTCAAACCTGCAATCTTTTTCCGTACAAAAACAAAACTGAAAAATACGGCCGATCCGTCAACAAAAATTTAATGCAATTCTATTGTTTCAGTAAAAGCTGAACACCGGCTGATGCCCATTTTGTTAGGGGTAGAAATTTCACTTCAACTGCCCACGGTTCAAAGTTACGGGATCACTAAGGTTCAAGGAGCATTATCATAGAAATAAACCAGACAGTACGTTTTACAATTTACTATATTTTACTATCAAGTGGTTTAGTGGTAGACTATTCTTTTTATACACTCTCTACAAACAAAACTACAATGAATAACTGATTCTTTTGACACTAATCAACTTTAATAATCTAACTAATCAATTTGGCAATGCTACCCCAAGACGAAACACCCAAAGAAATAGCTATGTTCGTGTAATGCTGGCTCGAATGAGCTTCTAATTTAATTTAAATAAAAAGAAACATAACACTTTAATGATGGATATCTGACAATCTGTTCACCTACCTATTTACCAAAGCTCTCTAATTGGAATTCTCGTAGTCCAAAAAGAGCAGCGTTTTCTCCGCTTCACAGGAATACTAACTCTGTCCCACAGAGTCTCCACCCGGCACACAAAAATACTGGTCCTAGATCTAGGTCAGTATGACCCTTTTATAGTTTGTCAGATTATCCAATTGTGTCTTTGTAAGTGTGTCTTGTTCGAGTCAGCTGTTTCATAACATTTTGCACTATTACACAATGATGCTCCACTTTCTGTGTCTTCATCTTGGGCTAGTAAATTCTAAACTTTATTTTAATTATATTTATCTATATTTATTTTTTAAACCTACCCTCTAATCTTAACATACCTTGTTACCAAAATTGTAAGCCTTACCAGGGAAAACCATAAAGTACGAGGAAAGAAAGGGTCCCTTTGTTGAGACAATAACGGCTAGAAGATGCACCAGCTTCTATATCTGAAATTATGGGTTTTAGAACTTCATCAGCGCGCTGTTGCGTGCTAATATCTTGAAAAGCTAAAGGGAAATTGGTTAAAAGGCTATTTGAAATTATGGGTTTTAGAACTTCATCAGCGCGCTGTTGCGTGCTAATATCTTGAAAAGCTTAAGGGAAATTGGTTAAAAGGCTATTACAAACAATGGTGTTCTCGGAAGGAGAAACAGGTTCGGGTTGGTTCTCCAGCCCAAACATCCTAGAAAGGGAATCTGTCTAGTGGCACCTCAGCTATCGTGCTCTTTAATTTTAGGGTCCGATTTTTTCTTTAAAAGTCAACTCGTTTTAAATCTTTTCGAAGGCACGTTTGCTTTTAGTTTCTGCAAGGCTAAACCCTTTAAATTGATCAACTTTCAAAATAATTCACCTCCTACAGTCAGCTTGTCCTCTACTACTCCGACCTCTGAAAACCCGCTGAGTCACCTTGATGACGCAAGTCAGAGGGTGATCTCAAAATTGATAGAAGGTTTCCCTGATGTCCTCACCACAGAATTAGGACTCACCGACCTAATCGAATACCACATAAAATTAAAAGACAACATCCCCGGTGAAAAGTCAGCCCTATCAATTGGCCCCTAAAAAAATACAATTTTTGAGGTACCATATCAGAGATCTAGTGGAAAAGAGAGAAGTAGAAAAAAGCATTTCAAATTATTCATCACCGGCTTTCCTAGTTCAACATCCTGAAAAGAAACCCAGGATGGTGATCGATTATCGCAAGCTGAAACAGCATATCGTGATCGAAGTAGCCGTACCCCTTCCAAATCTGCACCAGTGTTTCAATTGGTTTGTGGGAGCCAAATACTTCACTGTGTTTGATCTAAACTCTGCCTACCATCAGATTCCACTCTCCGAGGGTTCTAAACACCTCACAAGTTTTTTACACCCTGGTTGCTCTACCAGTTCATACGAGTTCCTTTTGGACTCTGTACTGGTGTTCAAGTTTTGACCAGACTTCTCGACCAAGTTTTCTCTGACATCAAATTTAAATTCGTCTTCAATTACCTTGATGATTTAGTCATCTATTCAGAAACTTGGGATGAGCACGTTAATCATCTACGCGAAGTCCTTTCTCGATTGCGACAGGTGAGACTTACAGTTAATCCTGATAAGGTTCGTTTTGCCGTAAAAGAGATAAGTTTCCTTGGTCATTTAGTTTCGGCCAGAGGCGTGCAAATTGACCCCGATAGAACCAAGGCCATCAGAACATTTCCAAGACCCACCAATCCAAAGGTAGTGTCACTCTTTATTGGAATGGTTAACTTTTTTCCTAAATTTATTCCTAATTTCGCTGAACACGCCGCTCCTCTAAATCTGCTCAGGCGTAAAGGACAAAAGTTTGTTTGTAACAAAGAGCAAGACATTGTTTTCGAACATCTAAGAAATGCCATCATACAACCTCCTGTGCATCGTATGGCAAACTTCAGCAAATATTTCGTCGCTTTAGGAGCAGTCCTACTCCAAGAAATTGACGGTTCACATCAACCTATTGCCTATGCTTCCCGCACCTTAACACCTGCTGAAAGAAAAGCCTCTTCTGCGTATGAGTCAGAGTGTCTGGCTGTGGTATTTGGAGTAGAGAAATTCAGGCAATATCTCGAGCACAGCAAGTTTCTGTTAGAAACGGAAAACCAAGCGCTTTCCTGGCTACTTGCCCATCCCTGACAACTAGGCAAAATGGGACGATGGATTGCAAAGTTAACCTCCCTTAAGTGGCACACAGGGGCACCCAAAACGTAATGTTAGTTAATGTAGTCCAGAAATGAATGACGAAGAAGAACGAATTAGAAGACTCTTATATAGTACTGAGAGGGAAGAAAGAGAAAGAAATGAATCTCTTCGAGAGGAAGTGATAGCGGTTCATAGACAATTGTTTCATACGGTTGAAGATGACATTCTTATAAGGGATGAAGAGAATTAAATTGAATAGTGGAAGTAACCATAACAGTGACACAGAATCTGGTAAATCAGATAGTGAATATTTGGCAGATGCTGCGACTGAAATCGAAAACAGTGTAACATTTGAACGAGAAGAAGAGGCAACATCACTAGAACCTGAGATAGCAGCAACGGAGGTACGAGAGAGAGTTGCAGTCCATCATATATTAAGAACATCAGCAAGTGGAGGAAGTTGGGGAGCACATAGGCAGACATCGTGGTGGAGCAGGTGGTCGAGGTAGTGGAAAGGCACGTCCATCAGAAAAAGGGTAGATGGATGATGGTAAACGAAATTTAGGTAAGGATTGTGTTACTGAATGGTACAAAGATCTGAAAGATATCAACCCTACTAGACGGGGTTGTGCTTGGGCCCATACTATTGTCTTGCGGCTCCCAGGGCCAAAAGGAGAAGCCTGTAATGTTAGGTCCCCCGTTGGAAGCTTTATCACTTTTTCTACCTGACCCAGAAATTGAAAAGATCGTGCAATACACTCACAAGTGGATAGACAAGGTCAAAGATCAATTTGGTAGGGAACGGGATGTCTTACCTACAACAGTTGTCGAACTAAAGGCCCTATTGGGTTTGCTTATTTTTTCTTGCATCATGAAATCTTCTCATCAAAACATAAGTGATTTGTGGAGCTAAGACGGTACTGGAGTTGACATGTTTAGGTGCGTAATGAATCAAAGACACTTTAGTTTTTTAGTAAGAGTCCTGGAAGGCAGCAGGTCCTGGACGTTGCGATCCATGT
>JAGFPH010000469.1:450871-471393 GCA_018207615.1 Philaenus spumarius
GGGGGGGGGGGTAAAGTGGGGCAACTTAAAATTTTCAAATGCAAACCCCATCATGTGACCCCTTATTTTAAAGGGAATAAAAAAAAGAAATCGAATGGCGCAAACTAGAGGTCTCTATGTTAGGACTCTATTTAAAAAACTACAGCGAAAAACTACATTCCAAAATACGGGCGAAGTACTTCCCAAAGTTATTAAAAAAATAAGTTTTAACACCTTATCTATGCAAACATCATGGAAAGAATGAAAAGGTTCATTTAACAGAGTAAAAGACTATTTTCAATAATAAATAATAATAATAAAATCAATTCTTAAAACAGTTATCTGTTTTAATGTAGCACTTGTTCAAACTGTTCACCTTCGGCTGTTTGATAGTGTGTAAAAAGCTGAGACCGTTCAAGAAAAATTCTCTAGGAATGGTCAGGGGCGTCATTTGGGGGGGGGGGCAGGGGGGCCGGCGCCCCCCAAGATTTGAAAAGTATTAAAATTTCAATTTGAAAGTTTAAAATAATAGGCGTGTAATGATGATGCCCAACAACAGAAAAGACCAACCTTTAGAGTTGCAATATTTTCGAACATATCATTAATTTAAATTATTTTAAACAATAAGGGGTTCAAATATAAGTATCTATACAGCTTTAATATTAAGACTGTATGATTCAGTTCAATGAAAGGTGACTGTGTTGTTACACACATTTGGGAATTTCGTATTCCAGCCAATTTCGTATTTCCAAGGGACCAATGTGAGACAAGTGAAGGTGACACCAACCTGAAAAGAATATTTTTTGATGTCCTGGACAAAATCGTGTCAGAATTTGACAGAAGGTTAACAGCTAATGAGTTTTTGTACTCAGTGGCAAGTTGTTTCAAAATGAGCAGTGACACCTTCTTAGATACTGGTCATCTCAAACCGTTCATCGATCACTATAGAGGACTTTTTGATGAAGACGTTCTAAATATGCAGTTGCCTCTAGCAAAGCACCACATTAGAAGTGTTTGTACCGAGGACAGTGTTCTGGCTTTTATAAATATTCTCCGTAGTCTACCAATTGCCTACTCTGAAGTTATAAAAGTACTACAGATATTTGAAACACTACCAATTGCAACGGCTGGAAATTAAAGGTTCTTCTCTGTCTTAAAGCGATTGAAAAGTTACTTAAGATCAGCTACTGGTGACTGATGAGAGACTTTGCTCCTTAATGTTGATGGCTGTGGAACGAGAAGAGACAAGACAACTGGACCTTGATGAGCTGGTCAACGACTTTGCATCCTTGAAGACCCAGTGCTACGCTCTTTTACATTGAAGGTTGGCTATGGCTATGGCTATATTAATGCTAAAGTAAGATAAAGAGTTTTTTAATGATTTTTTAATTATTAACTTAAAATTTTATATTTATCTCCAAATTAAATTTTTTTTACGTAGATCACTTTTAGAATGTACACGTTTAGAACATGACACGTTTTATAATTTATTCTAAATAATCTGTAAGCTAATCATGTCACAAATTTTGCTGTAAATGTCATAGTATTTTAATTACATTGTTTATATAAAAGTAAATAATCATTGGCATAGTTCATGTTCCATACCATCAACCCTATTACTGTATTATTCTGGCCAATATGTTAATTCAAGTTTAATTGCTTTATGCCTATTCAGTCTATATTGACTTTTACATTCATCGTACGATACTGTTATACATAATTAAATTTAAGGACTTAAGGTGTATACAATATTTCATTCTAAATATTTGTAATGTGCAACGAATTTAGCTGTCTCCAATTTCTTTATACTTTATAACTATATTTATACTTATAACATTAAATTAATTTTACTAAAGTAACTATTTTGTTTGTTTATGCCAATTTTACCTCTATTATTTTAATTATGAAACAACTGCCCCATTTGAATTTGCAGCTCTCTAACTGGCCTGGAAGTACCCAAACATTTACTCAGTTAGTCACCACGTGTAGCTATATTATATTAGATACCAATAACTGCAATCATTTCAAGATAAAGTTTGCCCCTAAAGGATGTCTCAATATAGAGCGTGAAATAGCTTAAAATGACATGTTTTATATTGTGAACATTTTAATTTTTTGGGGGGACCCAACGGACCCTCCCCCGTACCGCCGCCCCCCCCCAACGTTTTGGTGAAATGACGCCACTGGGAATGGTGTGAGAAAAGTGTAAAATTTTCTCAGTTAAGTCATGGACGTCAGTTGGCTTAGTTTGGTACACCGAGTATTTCATATAAAAGAAGTAGTCTATATCAAAGCCCACTAAAGAATACCGTTGCGAGGCGGCCAATAGGATGGGCGCGCAGCGTTGCCATATCTACTAGCCTCGAACACTCCTGGTATTTACCGATCGAGGCTTGATCGCACAGTTTAAAGAATTATAAATGCGTTGAGTCAGCCACAGTCAGTTAGAAGCGTGGGAAGAACGTGACAACGTCGCACTACGGCGATTGGAGCGTTCAAGGTCTCGGTGTACACAAGCCCGTCCCTCAACGGAATTCTTTAGTGGGCTTTAATATAGTGGATTAAGGGTCACCTTGCTGGCCATAGTATGGTGGTGCTCCATCTTGTTGCAACCAATTGTTTTGTGCTTCTCGTCCAAACATATTTTGAAGTGCAGGCACAATCTGGATTTGAAGCATCTCTAAATACTGCACAGAATTTAAATTTCCATCAATTATAAATGGACCGACCAAGCAGTTATCGACTATTCCTGCCCATACATGTGTATGAGCCTCAACATACCAATTAGAGATGCAGTTTGAACACGTGCTACATTAAAACAGGTTAACTGTTTTAAGAATTTATTTTATTATTATTATTCTATTATTGTAAATAGTCTTTTACTCTGTTAAATGAACCTTTTCATTCTTTCCATGATGTTTGCATAGATGAGGAGTTGACACTTATTTTTTTAATAACTTTGGGAAGTACTTCGCCTGTATTTTGGAATGGCTGTAGTTTTTTGAAAGAGAGACAGGGACCTCTAGTTTGCGCCATTTGATTTCTTTTTTTATTCCCTTTAAAATGAGGGGTTTGCATTTGAAAATTTTAAGTTGCCCCCTTTACCCCCCGTTAGAGCAGGGGGGGGGGGATGTTTAACCACCTACAAAAGTAAAAGAAATGTTATAATAGGTATGGTCAAAGTCTCACATTGATATCTCAGGCCGTTAAATTATATGCAGGTGTGCCAGGATATAGATTAGATTGTGTTATTTTTTTTAGTTAATTGTACTTGTAAATGTAATACAAGTTGTAATTATAAAGGTTTTATCCTGAATAGTAAATAAGTTAATAACAATTTGTAAACATTTGAGTTATCTTATTGTAATTTTGCTTTCAACTACAGAATTTAATTTTTTTTTTTTTTTTTTTTGTGCTTTCCATGCCACTTTGTGCCTTTCGGCTAACGAGCATGTTTTTTTTTGGGTTTTTTAATATTTTATGGTCCCCCGCGGGATTTGAACCCGGGACGTCTTGCTTATGAGGCAAGTACCATAGCGGTTGAGCTATGACAGAGGACAACAGAATTTAATGAAAAGTATATTAGAACAAAATTTAAATACTATAAATTGGCTCAACAACGTGGGGTTCGAGGAAATAAATAAGCTCAAATAAAATAATAATTAAGATTTGAATAAAATAGGCCAAATAAAATCTAGGAAATAAAAACTATATAGACATACAAAATATGTATGTCTATATAGTTTGGACAGACACACAAAATCATTTTTTTCACAAGAACCCATTGTCATCCCATTCTAAAATTTTGCATACATGTAGTCAAGTAGAGTCTACAAACATATATTTTTTACAGAAAAATCAAAGGGGACATATTTTGGATTTTCCAAAAACAGTTTTTTGGGATTTAAAAAAAAAAGGTTGTTTGAAAGTAGCCACCCATGTTGTATATCAAATAAAAACCCATTAAAAACTGAAGAGAATGAGACCAAGATGAGCTCTCTAGGTCAAATAGTTTTTGAGTTAAAAATATTTTTAGCTTTCAAGACGCGGTCAAAATCGTGCGTTTTTGAATCTTTAAAAGTGAAAAACTCATAAACCAAAAGTCAACAAAATGTAATAATTTTGTTACTTTTGATGGGTATTATAAGTGTACCAAAAATTAGAAGTATCTGAGTTGTCAAGGTTCAAAATTATTTAATTATTATTGAAGATAAGTATATTAATACATATATTTAACCCTCCCTGTGGCAGACTGCCCAAAGTGACGTTCTCTCAAGGGCAAGTTGCAACCATTTCGAACCTATGCGATAATTTGCATAAATTTACATATTCGGTTATTTAATACACTTAAAATCATCCAATTGTAATAAAACCGGCACCGTTGGAAAGGAAATCAATTAAACTTAAATTTTTGTATCTAAAACTTTTTCGTAAAACGTATATTCATAAAACGTAATCATCGTTTTAAAATATGCAGATCGGGTTACAGCTGTTTCCGCGCGCGAATTTGCATACAATTGTACTTTTATTTCCGACTTCTTACACGTCCAAGTCCATCTACAGAAGTATTTCTATCAAGATTATAAATATATACCATTGGATTCTTCAATTTTTTTTTTTTTAACGTCCTGCTGTTTTGCACTGTAAGGCTAATGAAGACGGGTTTTTATTTAATTTTAATTGGATTCGTCAAGATTTTATCTTTCTAATAGTGCCTTCCAAACAGATGTCACTATTTTGCACGATTTATGACGAAGATTTCTGTAAACACTTGCGGTTGGACAGTTTTCAACCGATGAAACAGCAAATTTGTCAACCTACAATATCATATGTCTTGAGAGATTTCTTTTCACCATTTTGTAGACAATGGTTTGATCTTTCTAACGGTGGAAAGTAAATTAGAAATAACCAGTTTCTTGTTTTTCTAGACAGCAGTGAAAAGTACATAATTAGGACAGTCTGGTGAGACCGTCTAGCACGTGGGTTCCCACGAAATTCATCTGACCCTTCCTGCGACTGGCGACTTTTCATTACATTGATGTCATTTTTAAAATACTTTTGTGAACTAAGGAAAGACAAGTATACCGTTCTTTTCTTTGATTTATCCTCTACACTTTGTTATAATAATATTTCATTTCTGGGCAAAGCATATATTAGTAAATTAAATTTCAAACTAGGCCTAGTTTTGTTAGCAGTCGTGTATTTGGAACATAACAACTGGTTTTTTCAAAATAAGAAATTTGAAAAATTGATAAATGTTTTTATACAGTTCTATTTAGAACTAAATTACGAAACTTTTTTACGCTTACGAAAAAATTACAAAAAATGTTTACTACTTGTTATGTAGGCCTAAAGTTGAACTTTTTCCTTTCGTTACTGAACATTTTTTGTTTCTTGAGCTAATAACTTTTACAATTTTACATCAATAAATTTTTTAATTTCATATATGAATTCTTTGAACCTTTCTCTACAAAAAAGGTATAGAGAATTATGTAATGTAATTTTAGGTGGGTGTAATTATATGTACGTAGGGATCACTTAGTTCAGAGTTTATTATCACAGGTTAACATTGATTAAGTATGAAAATAGTGTTCGATGAACTCTTATTTCAATCAATAGTTTATGTAGTTTCACCATTATTATGGAAAACATAAATTAAGCCTAGGAATAAGTTGGAAGGATCAAAAGATATCTAATCTTCTTTATAATTCAACTTGCATTTAATGAATATTTTATCGTATATTTGTTTTAATAGTGTTTCTTCAAGTTCTGCTGACTAGCTTGGATGATAAATTCGGTATTAAATGGATTAAATTAGAACAAAATTTAAATATTATAATATGTTTTAACTTTGGTTTAGATTGATATTTAATTAATGTTCAAGGTTGATTTCAGATTGTTTGCATCATTCAACCTGATCCAATCCTTTCACTTTAATCAGGTCTACAAATTCACAACCCCAAGAAATAGTCAATAAAAAGACAAATAAAATAAAATAAATTTTACTAGTAAATATTAAGTTTTTAATTGTAATTAGTAATTCTCTTAAAGGGCTATTCGTTAAAGGGGTTTCTCTTTTAAAGGTGCAAAATTTAACGCCTGATCCATCTAGAGTGCAGTAAAAGATAAACAGAAAACAAATTTCAATAAAAAAACAGTTACAAGATCTAATAAACAGGGTGCTTCTGTAACATGTGGCGATAGACCAGGTGGTGGTTACATGGGAAGTTCCTATAAACATAATATATTGAGAAACACTTCTTTTACCAGTAATCCACTATTTAAATATTTTATAAATCTAGTGAAGCGAGAATGGCACAGTCCTTCATACATTATCTAATTATATTGTTCAAAGTTATGTCACTTTCTTTAGATTGAAGTTTGATTCATTATTGGTTAATATATGTTCTTTAACAATAAAAAAGGCATTATTATTTGCTTATTAAAAACATTAACCGACAAATGTCTTGTATGTAGTATAATGGCCGAGCGAAGCGAGGTCTCCGTTTTAACTCGACCGTTCGGCATTTCGTCTGTGTGTCTGTCTGTCTCACGACTACGGCCAATCCACGTTGAAAGAGGCAGTTCATCATCTTCGTCATAATTTTCAAGTGAAGCTGTAGATCCCAATTGAGCTTTGCGGAAGCACTTCGAAATGGTTATCGGCGTTACATTATTCCAGGACTTGTCTAGGAACCTTATGGCGTCCAATATTGAGATGTTCACGGGCTGTGCAGTGTCCATGCTAAGAATAATTTTTTTTAACAAGAATTTCCGGTAGTGACACTTTAGACTTCTTATGACGCCTTGGTCCATGGGCTGAAGAATACTTGTACAATTGGCAGGGAAAAAAACAAGATTTATGTTGGTTAAATTTAATTTCGGATGTGCTGCACAATTGTCAACTAGAAGAAGAATTTTTCTGTTTTTTAAAGATAACTGTTGATTCCACTTCCTTAACTCTTCTTCAAATATGGCAGATGTCATCCACGCTTTTTTGTTAGCAGTGTAATTCACCGGTAGTTTTTATACGTTTTTAAAACATCTAGGGCGCAAACTCTTTCCGATCACTAAAAGCTTTCTTTTTTCAGTTCCTGTCAAGTTTGCACAAACGAAGGCCGTTATTCTCTGCTTGGAAAGCTTTCCACCAACACACTTTTCGTTTTTAAATTGTAATGTCTTGTCCGGAGTTAACTTGAAGAAAATTCCGGTTTCATCTCCGTTGAAAATGTCTTCGTCTTTGTAACCTTCACTTAGAGTTGGCCACGTCTTCTGCACCCATTCACTCGTAACGTTCTGATCAACACTTTTTGCTTCGCCACAAATCTTCGCAAAGGAGATTGAATGTCTCGCTTTGAAACGATCAAGCCAGCCGTTTGAACATGTAAAATTAGAACCGAACATTTGTCCAAACTCAGTCGCTTTCTCTTTAAGAATTGGTCCACTAATAGGAATGTTGGCGCTGCGGCATTGCTTAAACCATTTAAGCAACGCCTCATCCACATCACTATGTTGGCACTTTCTTATTTTTTTAACGTTTTCTCCGTCTTCCTTAAACGTGGTTAAAATTTTGTCTTTATTCTTTAAAATTGAACCTACTGTAGAATTTACCAGACCAAACTCACGACACACATCAGCGATTTTTCTTCCACTTTCCACCGCTCTGATCAACCGCACTTTTTCCTTGATAGGAAGGACCTTCCGTTTGACACCACAACTTGACATTGCACAAACAAAACACAACTAACGATGTATAAAACAACTGTCAACACACGCTATGCTCACACGGAGGTAGGTAGTGATGTGACTGATGATTTACCGTAACTAATGAAACAAACAATACAGTACAGTGTGCCTGTGTCACCATAGTCATTGACCTTGTAGAATGTAGGGGTGGGAAGGGATAAGACCCAGGTATGCGGGACAGCCCCCGCCCCCTCGAGACACCAATTACACAAAAGAGTTTCATCCCGTCACCAGCTCAACGTCCGGCTTGTGACTTGTTTTTGCTTTTGTTGTTTCTACACATTGTTTCTATGAACTTTGGGACATAATACAAGCACACTACCACCTTTGCAACCTAAGAATCGCAAAATTTTTGACGCTATAGCCGAGCGCCGCGATATTTGTTGACGATATAAACGGGTTTTCGTACAACATAAAATGTTCAATTTTGGCGGTCTGTATAAAATGTGACGTTAAACCCGAGTTGACGTTACAGCCGATGCTGTTATAACCAAGTTCCACTGTAGTAAATTATCCCAAAACTACTATCGTTAATGATTGGTATTAACTTTTAAAATATGAGCTCTTATATTTTTATAATTATTTCTTTATAGATTCTTAAATAGTATTTGATGCATAGTAATCATATAGTACTTAAAACTTATTAGTTTTGAGTCAGAAATATATATATATTTTTTAAACTTTTAATCACAAATTGGAAGTGTTAAAAGATTGATCTCACCCAGAATTGAGTTCTACACTGTCGGGTTTTTCTTGTTCAATATATATTGAGATTCCTTCCCTTCTTTTATATTATTATTTTTATTACTGGATTTTTTGTTTGTTTATAGCATGATGTCCCTCTGATATTAATTGGTATATATGAATGTCCTTCGGATTGAAAAGGAGCTACATTAAAATTCATCTTTACTTGATCATACTTTAGGTTATACTGACTAAATACTATCCCCTTTGTTGCCGCACATTGGCTTTTGTAAAATGTCATATGTTTGTTGCACTTCACTACTTCTCTGTTTCTATACTTCTTTATAATAAATGTTTAAATGTCTTTATATTAAAATCTATCAAGGCTATTTTCGTACGATTAATATTGGAAATAATTCTTCTTTTTTTTTATATGGTATTTACTCGTTTTGAAAGTTGAGTTAATCTCGTGGAATATTTGAACCAATCAGGACGATGGCCTCCTTTTGTAAATATGTCACGGGTCTTATTAGTTCTTATATTCTAGAGGTTTTCAATTTGCTTGGAAAATCATAATAGGACATAATTTTTACTTATTCATGTTTGCCTTTCTTAGTGCGGCGTTTTCGCAGCTAGGCGTGTTATTGGACTCTTGAAATTATGTAATGTTTCAAGTGTCTCAAGAAGAGATGTGACATTGCTAAGGAGTAAAGGATAGCTCCCACCACAGTGACTACTTTAAAAAAAAAATAAGGAAAAAATATTAAGTAGTGCTCTGAGTGGAAATGCAAAGGATCGCAAAAGAGCCAGCGAACCAGATAACCCTGAAGTGGATGAATGTATGCTAAAGTGGTTGAAGCAAGCTCGGGACGACAAAAACATTCCATTATCTGGGCCCCTTGTTCGAACAAAGCCAGAAGAACTTGCTATAAATTCGGAAAAAAATGGTTTCAAGGTGAGTACCGGTTGGTTGGATGGATTTAAGGAAATAAACAACATTAGCTTTAAGTATGTGTGCGGTGAAAGTGCTAGTGTTAATTAAGACGCTGCAAATGTGTGGAACGACAATGTTGTAAAAATGATCGAAGAAACCCCAGCAAAAGATATTATTAACGTAGATAAAACGGGTTTGTTTTATAGATGTACCCCGGACAAAACATTATCTTTTAAATGAGATAGCTGCAGTGGAAGGAAATACAGTAAGGAAAGACTAACTTTATTGGTAGGAGTCAATATGGATGGCAACGAAAAGTTGCCTTTAATTACTTTAGTTGCCGCCTTTGATGGGCACATCTGCTAACCCTAGATGTTTTAAAAACAAAACCACTCGAACATAAATCGAATAAAAAAGCTTGGATGTCAGCAGAGCTGTTTAAAGATGGGCTGTTAAATCTTGACAAAACCTTTCGTAAACAGAACAGAATAATCATCTTGTTTATTGACAATTGTACTGCGCATAACTCTATCCCACTTACGAACAACTTTTAAGTTATTTTTTCCCTTCGAACATGACTTCAGTTGTACACCCAATGAATCAGGGCATTATAAAAAAAATTCAACACTTTTACTGGCGACTTATTGTACAAACGCTCTCGACAGATTCATTGGAAAACAAAAATTTAAAGATCGATATCCTTCAAACGGCAAGAATGTGTCACAATGCATGGTCACAAGTTACTAAAACAACAATAGCAAATTGTTTCAAAAAAGCTGGATTCGTTAAAAAATTTGAACAGCATCCAAGTGAACTTTTAGAAGATGTCCCCCCCTCTACCTGTCGGACGGGAAGAAAATACGCACGTCACCTTTGAGGAGTACGTTAATTTAGACGAACAAGTAGAAGTGTATTGAGAACTTTTCGATCAAGACATTTTAGAATAAGTAAAAAACAAAAAGTATGCCGAATTGTCGGATTTAGAAGAAGTTGAAGATTTCCCAATCCCTACAACGTCTGAAGCTCTTCAGCAATTGCGTGAATTTTGGCGGTACATTAAAGGACAGACCAGTGTAATTGAAGCTGTTTTTCATTCTCTTAACGTACTTGAGGATTGTGCAAACCTAAAAAGAATTGATTCTACAAGGCAATCGGACATTTCACAATACTTTGTTAAACTTTAATTTAGTGCATATTCATATAAACTTACTGAATATAATAAAAAGCATTATTTACTCTTGATTTGTGAAAATAAACCTTATATAATAAACACATTCAACATAGTTTTCATTTCTAGCATTTTGAGAACCTAAAATTCGAAAAACAATTTTACTTTTATAATTCGAATTATTGGATAATTAAAATTTTTTTGGTCCCTTCAGCTTCAAATTATCCAAGTTCTACTGCATTTATGTCAATCAATAAATACATATTCTTCATTTTTAAATTTGTTCCATGGACATTTTGTGTTATTGTTGGTGAATTTTATAAATTGTTTATTCTTTATTAATTAATTAAGTTCTGTGAAAATAGATTTTGATAAGCAAAACGGTGTCCTCCTATGAGCGCCCTGTCCTACGAGCGCCATGTCCATCTAGCGCCCACTCTCGGGTTAACGAGGGTCAGAGAGGGGTTGACAGGTCTAGGAGCTTTCCTACGAGCGCCGCATTTCTGTAGTGGAATAAAAAGTGCAAATACTACCCCCCCCCCCTAGCAAAAGCGGGTCGCCGTAATACTACCCCCCCGGAAAACTACCCCCCCAAGCAGGTTCCTACAATTATACTGTTATCGGTAACATACTGTGACTAAACAGTTTAGGTTAGTCCTCTAGTTTTTTTTTTATTCTAATTATATCGAAACTTGAGTGTGCGTGACTGGAAAACTGCCCCCCCCCCTGATCTCTGACGTCAAAATGACGTAGGAACCTGCTTGGTGGGGTAGTTTTCCGGGGGGTAGTATTCCGGCGACCCTTTTGAGGGACATGACCTAATACTGGCATATTAAATTGTTTATACACGTGCTTATAACACGTATGGCACTGCTTACAAAAATTACCGTTTAATTTAGGACAGAATTGAGGTGTTTCATATTTAGGTATCTTCAACTTACTAGAAGCAGTGATTCAGTAAATAGCACCTGGTAAAATACCAAATAAAAGATTTGGGAGGTATTTTGTTTAAGAATATTTTTGGAAATAATTTGTTATATTTTTATCATTTTTTTAGTTCTAGTTTTACAAATCCGACAACGGCTATTGAAATAACGTTACTGTAATATTATAAACTATATATCGTTGCGATTATCTATAAGAAAGGTTTTAAATACAAGCATATGGGTCATATTTAAGGAATGTTTTTCGATGTCACTGATCGTGTCAATTCATCGATCAATAAATACTAACAAGTACAGGTGGTCGAAGGGGGTGATACAGAAATGCGGCGCTCGTTGGACAGCTCCTAGACCTGTCAACCCCTCTCTGACCCTCGTCAACCCGAGAGTGGGCGCTAGATGGACATGGCGCTCGTAGGACAGGGCGCTCATAGGAGGCAACCAAGCAAAACAAATGAAATTCTAAAATATAAGGACAAAGTAAACAGTTTACTAAATAAAAGTAAAGCTAACTAAAGAAACAAACTTACTTTTTCTGTCATAGCTCCGTGATAGCCTTTTAGGTGCTATTGTTTCTTCTTCCTCTATGTTTTGCGTTTTATTTTTCTGTAACATAATAAACTTTTATAAGTCATATAAAACAAAAACATTCAATTAAAAGTTTCTAACAAATTCCAAGTCTCCATGCCTTTTATTTTCACATGCCAATGGGCTTTGCTTATAAGCGTGAAGACTAAACTCCTTTGCTTTTTTTATTACATTTTATTGATTGTTCTAATAAATACATAATGGATTGTATTGTTTTTTTGTAATATTAAGTATTATACGTACCTACTTTAACATGACATAAAAGCAATATCAGTACTGATCTCAGTGAGAATGTTGGCACTTGGCCTCATGGGTGGCCACAGTAGCTCCATCAGAATTTTTGGGGGAGGGAATAAATGTTTGGGGTTATTTTTCATAGTTTGGGGGGAAATTTTCTTATGTTCCTGATTAAAATCAATACAAAATATGAAGATTTGACGATTCACCCCCTAATCCCCCAAAACATTAGGAGATAATCTAGGAGATAATCTGTTGTTTTTATTGTGTTAAAAATCTCCCATTAATCGTAGTAAAAGTGTTGTATTATTGACAGCCAGGCATTTCGACTACTATTGCTCGTAGTGCAGTGTAGAGACGACCCGATAGAGGGTGCACAGTGTGGTATGAATAAAGTATAAACATATTATAGATATTTACAGCATAGCTGAGAGCCTGCCAAGGTCATTCTGCAAACAACTGCCCTCCCCCTCACAACAGTCCCAACCCCATTGTGGAAGACATGCGTTCACGTGAATGTGTAATACATTAGACTTCCAATTCGTTATTTTTCATTACTTTAATATACGTTATTAATATAATTATTTCTTTTACATATTGTACAGTTTTGTCCTACATTGTTGGTCTTATATTCATTTCTGAAATTTATGAAGAGTTTTAGAATTTAGTTGTCAAATGGTTTGTAGGGTTTATATTGGGGTTCTATCCTGTGATCCCGTTTTTAAAATGTGTTTGTTTTATAATGTGTGTACAATTTCTATAAGTTCCTCTATTTTTTCTGTCATGGTATTGATGGTTTCAAATTGTCTAGTTCCCATGCTATAGTGGTTTTCCGTGTTTCTTAAGTATTTTTTGGCAGATTTAGATTTTTTTTTTTTTAAAGTTGTTAAATTTTCCTTAGATTTTCTTCTAATTGGCCTAGTATTTTATTCTCCATTGTTATTATGCGTTCGCAAATTTCAGGTCTTAAATTCTTTATTACATGTGCTATTATTTGGTTGTCTTCGATGTTTGGGTTCATTCTTCTACATAGGGCTTGTATTTGAGTAAATAAAAGCTTATTGATGGTTCTGTTTCTTTCTGAATTTTATTTTCTAAATTTTACTTCAGTTAATTGGCCTGCAGTCCGCGGACTGCAGATAAACTGTGCAATGAATGTTTACATTAAGAACTGTTCATTTCAGAAGGACAAAGAGATTGGAAAGGAAAATTTACATTCTTCAGTATAGGGACAATGAGGACTCTTGTTATTGATTTAGCAGTAGTATCGGTGAATTGTTTATCTTTAAACTTTAAAGTAATTAAACATTTAGGTTTATATCATAAGTACTGCATGTTTCAATGTATATAAAGTTTATTGAGGCCAGTAAGTAGGCCAATATTAAACATTATGTATGGATAGAGTAAAAATTCATCATAATAATATTGTACACGATTTCTGTCAATGTAGGGATGGCAAAAAATATTGAAGAGCTATTAATAGATTTAGAAACAAACTGTGACGGTTAGTTAGCATGTCACAAGGCTCTAATTATACTAGCTAATGTAATACATGTGAGTTTCAGGGTTTTTAAACATCAAAATAGTAGTATAACGTAAAAAGGGTCATAAGGTAAATTTTGGGCATTAGCCTAATTTAAAAGATTTAGTTATTTCATAATATTAATGAACATAGAAATTCAAAGGGAAATGCAGACATTAATTGATAATTCAGAATAAATCTTACATAATATTAACTTCATGTTTAATTTCAGTCTTGTTTAAATATTTAAATTATGTTTCATGATGTGTCAAAATATGAAAAACATTTAAAAGGTATTGGAGGGTTTGAAGCTATGGTCCACTAAGTTCTTAGACAGTGATGAATAAATATCGAAAGACTATTTCAGACATTGAAAGAAATAAACTTGATAGATTATGTTGGAAGCCTGTGTGATTCATCTATGATGGAGACAGAATTTTTGTCCGAGATGTTGGTAACATACAAAGGTAGTTGTAGAGAGACATATTTACGGTCCCCTGGAAAAACAGCTTCTCATTGGTAGCCTGAAGAACAGCTTCCCATTGGTCTCCTGGTTTGTATGACGCAACGTGGCGTGATCGGAACAGAGAACGAGGAAGAAGGAGCATCGAGCCCATCATTCTTCTTGCAACAGTATTCCAGTACAGAACAGACATGTTTTGCATTTAGTCCAGCGAAATGTTTTAACAAGTGCTTATTTGCGGTAGTTAAAGTACAACTACCGTTTAAATGTGTTTAAAGAGGAGTAAAGACAGTGCTGTATATCGTACGATAACGAAAATGTGAAAATTGTTCGTAAATTGTCTCAAAAATATCAACTTTGAAAGTTTGCGTGCTCGCGTGGCGTGGCTTCAAAATATTTACATAAAGATTTTATAACAAGTGCTATAGTGAATCAAAATCTTCGTGGCTAAAGTGCGACGAACTAAAGAATAATGGGGTTTTCTATTTAAATTAAATTCACATGTGTTGTAAGTTTTTTCTCTTTTGTAAATTCATATCTATCTCTTTAAAGTGCACTATAAAACAAAGAATCGTAAGTAGTAAATTAATTTAACCAAGTCTGCATTTGAATAATTTATCAATATAAGTTTTTGTATATCTAAGGTGAAATTATTAATAATGAATTTGTGTGTTTGAGTGTCTGATTGCAATAGTTGAGATGATAAATTGCCAATTTGATTTAATGATTAATGTGTGTTTTTTGCAATTTAAAATGATACAGTAAAATATTAATGCCAACCACTATGACTTTTTAATTTGAGTTTTTATCCTTTCCAGAAGTACTTTGTGGTAATGAACCTTGTTTAAATTATAAATTCAGTTTTTAGTTTTTCTTTGTGTGAAATAAAATGGCGGCAGTCTTTGGTGAGGAAGGCGATTTGGAGCCAAAGTTGTCATGTGAACAACATGGCGGCCATGGTTCTGGACGAGTCCAATTTTTAACCAGAGAACTGCAGTCATATATAAGACAAGTTTATGTGTAACAGATATTTCAATGGTCAACTGTTGAGTAACAGATATGATCAAAACATAACCTAACTTCAATTTTGGGGTTATGTCTGTTTGTTTTCATTGGGATTAAGGTGTTGTAATATTTTAAAATGATAATTTAATTAAATAGATTGGTAAATGGATTGAAGATAGGAAATAATAAATAATTGTTACACAGTAAAGGTATTTTTTTTTTGTTTTAAAAATAACTTAGAAATATTTTTGTCAAAATTAAATTTTTATTTTTAATTTTTTTTTGTTTTCTATTAATAAATTGTTTGTAAACGGCTTGCAAGGAGGCAGCACGTTACACTAATTAAAGCATAAGAAAACCATTTTCATAAATTAAAATTTTGAAAGAATGTATCAGAATCAGCAAAACAAGACAAAATTAAAAAAAAGAATAACTATTTGACAAAATTTACATATTTTAAAAGTTATTAGTACAATAAAGAAAAGTTTTTATCAATTGTAATAATAGCAAGCATGAGAGATCTGAAAAATGCTAAGTTAAATCAACCAGATAGGACAGGAAAATTCTTGTCAAAGATTGCAAGAGTTTGTCCGCGTCTATCTGTTGCCAGGTTAATCTAAACCAATGTTAAATTTTATAATTGTAAATAATTTTAGTTAGTTAGAAAGAGAAGAAAAAACGAATTAAAAAGTATCAAAAGAAATTTAGTAGAGCCATTGATTCAGAAATTATCAAACAAAAAGTAAGACCAAAAATGGAAAACTTTTAAGTTTTAAATAAATTCAAAAAACCAAATAGGCCTAAAAAAGAATTAGAGTTATGGCAGTTTTGGAAATTCCAAGCAAAAACATATGGATTTCAAGAACCTACACGCACGGCTTAAGTCAACAAGAGCGGGGCGGCTCTGCAAGAGAGAGAGAGGAGATATTACGAGGGAAGTCAAGGGTAGAACTAATTATTAAAAGGAAATAATGCAAAACAATTCGGCACCGATTTACAAAAAATACAGGAGGTAATAGAAAAAATCAAGGAATATTTTAAACATAAACAAAAGAATTAAAACGGTCGAAACAGAGTTTTCACCAAATTATAACGAAGTAAATCTTTTGACTAAGAGAGGAGCGAGAAACCTAAAGTCTGATATTTATCCAGTTAGTTGCGACTGAGATACTGTTCCGCAGACTTTCCAGAGGCTAGCTGAGGAAACGACTACCTTGGAATACTCGCAAAAGAAGCGGACTTGGAGCGTCATCAACATAAGCCAGAGAAAGTATACCTTGAAGAAAATCAGGGTGCGGGCTTTTCGAAACAAAACTCCAATAAAGAGTAACGGGGCCATATAAATTGTTCTATTTTTCAAATTTGGGACTTTGCAGTACTAGGGAGAATTCCGGAGGACCAACACCTCCAGGAGAAGGACCGAGGACAGAAGATCTTGTGTTTTGTAAATAACAAATTATTAAGTTGTTTTCGATCCTAGGGAAAATTTAAAAAAAGTAAATAAATAAATTAAAATCAATAAAGAAAATAAATTCAGGGGGAAGTTTTAAAAAGTACAATAATTTTAATTAAATGCAACTCACATCTCGCAGTGGTAAATATCAACCTAAAAAGCAATTGTAAAAATATATATTCTTTTATCAATTGTGTTTTGTCTTCATATGCCGATGCGTACAATTTAAATAATTAATTTGGTTCAATACATTATTTTATTCTTGAAAAAGTTGCTAATATCATTTATAGAATTAATAAAATACCTTATTCATAAAGCGCTCTAATTATAAGAATTCGGGTAAAGCGAAAGTATTTTCTGATCATAACAAATATAGTTCCACAGGGAACGACCTAAAGATCGGAGTTAAAAATAGAGCTAGAGTACAAAATAGCAATGAAAGTGAAAACTTATCAATTATTAATTAAGAACTGGAAATTAAAAAACAATTTCCAATTCTTGCCATCGCATCAATCTCTCAACAAGGGTCATCATACGGGCAGGTACAAGTTGACCGAATTTCATAAAGTGTTTAAATTTAGCTTTGGGGTGCGCGCTACACGTGGAAAAGCGAAAGCGTGAGTGCGAGAGAGCTGCAGAGAGGTGTATAAACATTTAAATATTACTTGTAAACACATGTGTGCAAACACACCCCGTTCTATCACAACTAAACAGATAATAATCAAACTACTAGTTTTCCAAATTAACTTTTGTTGTAAAGTGAAAAACAAGAGGATATTTATACTCTCGAATCGATGTGTATTATTTCTTTATACACAAATAATGTGAAATTATACAATAAGTTGTACATATATGATTTATTCATCACTAGAAACTCATTTTAAAACCAGAATAATTTATATTGTTATTTTGTGTCATGTTTCAGAGTAGGATATACACCGTACGCACTTGTCAACAAGATAACAAGTTTAGTTTAATGAATTTCCCATTTTATTTTTCTAATACATATGCAATGATTAACACATCTTCTTACCTTGCTATCAGATTCCCGCACTTCACAAGGAGACACCACTCTGGGTGCAAGATCAGGCACACGTATTCTCTGCAATCATATTGAAATAACAAAACATTACTTTTAATGGTATAGCGAATTAATATTACAATAGAGTCCCGCTATTTCGAAAATCCTCCTATTCCAAACAGAGTTCAGAAAAAATACAAATTTTTTAACATAAATACAGGAGAAATTAAAAATCCGTTTTTGAAAAATGTACATTTATTGTTATACAAATAAGTTTAATACATAGTGCTGTAAAGAAATCTGTCAATACATACGATATTGTAGGCGTTATCTCAGTTGACAAATGAGCCTGTTTCGTTGGTTGAAAACGGTCCAATCGCAAGGGTTTACAGAAATCTTCGCCATAAATCGTGTAAAATAGTGACATCTGATTGGAAGGCACTATTAGAAAGATAAAATCTTGACGAATCCAATGGTATCTTTATAATAGCCAAAGAAATATCTGTGTATATTGTCTTGCCCGTTGAAGAAGTGGGAAATAACAGTACAATTGTATGCAAATTCACGCGTTGAAACAGCTGTAACCCGATCTGCACATTTTAAAACGATGATTACGTATGTAAATATACTTTTTACGAATAAGTTTTAAATACAAAAATTAAAGTTTAACTCATTTCCTTTCCAACAATGCTGGTTTTATTATGACTGGATGATTTTAAGTGTATTAAATAATCGAATTTGCAAACACTCGCATTTGTTCGAAATGGTTGCATCTTGTGCCTGAGAGTACGTCAATTTGTGCATTCTACCACGGGGAGGGTTAACAAAGTTACTCTCTCAGTTTCGTTTAAACAAGCTATTACGTAATGACTTAAAAGACACTCACTACTTGATTAGTTTATCTTTAACTAGCTGAATACCCGTGGTTCGCTACTGGGAATTTGTTTTTTTGCATCATTATGATTCATAATTAATTGTCATATTTTTCACTCATTTTCTTTAATCTATTATTTCACGAAAGTGAATTATAACATGTATTTTCAATTAGTTTGGTATTTATTGTTCACTGGTTGCCCGTCAATCGCTCCCGTACGGTATGTGTTCTGAATTAATTAAAACAATAAAAAGTTTAAAAATTCAGAGTGAATAGCGTCTTCTTTTTCAACCGCTAAATCTACAGACTGGTAAATCACAGTCTTAGCTGGATGTTTGCAGATCACCCAGATACGTCTTTAATATGCGAATGCATAGATCGGGATAGTTTTGATAAGTTTACGTCTAAAATATTTTCTTAAAATTAATAAGTGCCAAATTTCAGCTCTCTAGCTTTAAAGAAAGAATACCAATTAATATTTATTGTTTTTAGGGGTTGTTATTACATTTTCAACCCTTAGCAGCAAGTAACAAAATGTGAAACTGGTTTATTTTTTATATGTATTTTGTAAGAAATAAATGTACAAAATTTCAGCTCTCTAGCTTTAAAGAGAGTATAAAAAGATATTTATTGTTTTTAGGGATTATTATCACATTTTCACCCCTATCAGCACTCTTAAAATGTAAAACTCATTTACTTTTTATTGTGTTTTGTAAGAAATAAATGTACAAAATTTCAGCTTTAAGGAAATGAAACAAACAACATTTATTGTATTAAGGGATTTTTCAACCCTTAAAGGCCAAATATTTTAAAATCCTATAATAGTGCGCCTCTAGCGCCTATGAGCAATATATGTACCAAATTTCATGTTCCTTGGCGGTATTAAATTAATATTTATAGTTATCGGGGTTGTTCCTAATGTTCACCCCTTAGCAAAACGTGATAAAAGTATAAAAATAAATATTTATTGTTAAGGGATTGTTACTACATTTCTACCACTTAAAAGAATGTGATAAAATGTGAAACTGGTTTATTTATCTGTGTTGCTTATCTTGTAAGAAATGTTCACAAAACATCTCTCTAGCTTTAAGAAAAGGATAACCATTTATATTTATTGTTTCTAGGGGTTGTTATCACATTTTCATCCGTAGCAGCACTTAACAAAATGTACAACTGGTTTACTTTTTATATGTATCGTGTAAGAAATAAATGTACAAAATTTCAGCTCTCTATAGTTTTAATAAAAGTATTAAAATTAATATTTATGGCTTTTAGGAGTTGTTATCACATTTTCACCCCTAGCAGCACGTAAAAAAATGTAAAACTCATTTAATTTTCATATGTGTTTTCTTAGAAATAAATGTATCAAATTTCAGCTTTATGGAAAGTAAACAAACAATATTTATTGTTTTAGGGGATGTTTCAACCCTTACGGCCCCAAATATTTTAAAATCCTATCTTGTGCGCCTCTAGCGTCTATAAGCAATATGTGTACCAAATATTTCACGTTCCTTGACGGTATTAAATTAATATTTATAGTTATAAGGGTTGTTACTAAATTTTCACCCCTTAGCAGAACATGCTAAAATGTAAAACTGGTTTAATTTTTTTATATGTATCTTGTAAGAAATAAATGTATAAAATTTTAGCTTTCTAGCTTTAAGGAAAGTAATACAAACAATGTTTATGTTTTAGGGGTTGTTTCAACCCTTAAAGGCCCAATATTTTAAAATCCTATCTTAATGCTCCTCTAGCACCTATTCCAAATACGTGTACCAAATGTCACATTCCTAGGCGTTAGGGGTTTTGAGATATATAACAAACAATAGTTATTGTTTTAGGGGTTGTTTCAATCCTTACAGGCCAAATATTTGAAAATATTATCTTAGTGCGCTTCTATCGCCTAT
>JAGFPH010000469.1:475190-520504 GCA_018207615.1 Philaenus spumarius
TTGAAGACAATCCCAATATGTGGAATGGCGTGCGAAGCACGCAATGCTTTGTGTATTGAAGACAATCCCAATATGTGGAATGGCGTGCGAAGCACGCAATGCTTTGTGTTATTGAAGATACTCCCAATATGCGGAATGGCGTGCGAACCATTTTGCAGCTATTCAGCACCGTCGTGAATAGACCTATTTCCCAAATTGTTGGTCGAAACCCTAAAATATCGGTCTATAAACTTAATTTTGGAAATTTGCTCAACTCACGTCAGCGGTTCAGCTGCGTGGTCGAATTATTGTTTTTTGTGTCTATTTTGTCAACATAAGTATTGATGTCGACAGTGGGCACGAGCGGTACCGGGTGATTTTCGTTGCAACAAATTGTGTTTTTTCAGGTTGACGGTCGCTGAGATCCTCAGCATTTTAGAAGAAATTGAAGACATTATTGATCCATTGTTTTATATAGGACCACCTGAAAATCCGGCCCTCAGTGAGTGTGATTCTGATGATGACGATCCAACAGGCAACATAAACCGTTTGTCCGGTAACCGGCTCAGAGCTGGTGGCGAGTTGATCGGGAAAAAAATTACTGAAGATGGGTTTGTTGAAGTAAGAATCGGAGAAATAGGTGAAGGAAAAAATTAAGAAGAAGAAGTGGAATGTGACGAAGCAATTAACAAAGATGTAAGTGTAGCAGGTAGTGTAAATAATATTTTTGAAGAACAAAATCAAATAAAGGATTATAAAGGCATGGCAGTGATAAATAGTAAAAAAAGTAAACAAAATAAAGATGTGAGAAAAAACAAGAAAATTAAAGTGCATAATTGGGAAGAAAAAGACATTGCAAATAGAATTTACTCGTCCTAATTTCTTGTTAAATGATTACTCTCCTATAGAATTATTTGAATTTTTATCAGATTCGGAGGTCATTGAGTACATAGTTTATTGCACCAATCAATATGCTCTAGAAAAAGGAAATATGCTCTTTTCTACTTCGGAAAACGAAATACGTCTGTTTCTTTCTATTCTATTTCCCTCTGGATACAATAAAATGGCGCGTTACAGAATGTACTGGGAAACGGCAGAGGACACACACCACGAGGCAGTTTCACGTGCAATGTCACGTAATCGATTCGAAGAACTTCTAAGATATATTCATTTCTGTGAAAATTCGAAGATTGATAAAGATGACAAGTTTTCCAAAGTTCGCACAGTTATGTGCATGTTGAACCAGCGATGGCTTAGGTACTTTCCAGGTGATGCTTATCTTTCCATTGATGAGTCTATGGTGCCATATTTTGGTAGACAAGGGGCCAAACAGCACATCCATGGTAAGCCTATCCGATTCGGCTGTAAAGTTTGGACACTTGCTACAAGATTAGGCTACGCTATACAAGCGGAACCATATCAGGGCAAAGCAACTGGCGCAACTAATTCAGAACTCGGTGTGGGAGGCTCGGTTGTAATGGACCTAATCTCTGAACTCCCACCAGATACAAAATATTGTCTGTTTTTCGACAATTTCTTCACTTCTTTTAAATTATTAGAAGCATTGAAAAATATCGGATACGACGATACAGGCACAATAAGAAGAGATAGAGTTGATAAAGCCTCTCTTTGTGAAGAGAAAGATCTGAAAAAAGAAAAACTTTTCACCAAATCACCGACACAGACTCAAACATAACACTTGTCAGATACGTGGACAACAGTGTTTTTACGATAGCATCGGCAGCAACAGGAGTTCAGCCCATGGGTAAAGCAAAACGTTGGTCTAGTAGCCAAAAGAAATACATCTTAGTTCCACAGCCAAATTGTGTTAGTTGGTATAATTTGAATATGGGCGGGGTGGACAGATTAGATGAGAATGTTGCTACCTACCGTATAAATATTCGTAGCAAGAAGTGGTATTGGCCAATGATTGCATATATCTTAAATTTTAGTATGAATAATGCATGGTTGTTGTATCGAATGACGCCTAAAGGGGTTGAAGAAAAACTAGATCTGCTACAATTTACACGATACGTTGTCCGCACTTATTTGCGAACTTGTGCTATCCATCGGCCTTCTTCAGGAAGACCAAGCATGAAAGTATCCTGTAGGGTTTTGCTTGAAATCCATTACAGTGGTAAAGACCATCATCTGGAAACAGTTGAGAAGCAAGTTCGCTGCGTGTTGTGTTCCAAGGCCACCAGAAAAAAATGCAAGACATGCCAAGTTGGGTGCCATATGCTTTGTGCGGAAGCCTTCCACACTCCCTAATCAACTAATAACTTTTTTTGTGGTGTAATTTTTCTTGTAATAGTAATATTTAACATTTGTTATTGTATTAAAACATTTAATTATTCAATACTATATTTTTTTTTCATTTCTACTACCTATTAATACCGCCCTACCGTTGATGCCCACTGTCGACATGCTGTATTTTGTTACTGTAAACATATTTCTCATATTTTATAGTATAACTATAGTTAATAAGTGATAATAAAGTAAATATCCACCGGAAATAAAAAAATACTAGCTGACCCGTGTGAAGCATTCGCATTCTAGCTTACTTAAATACCACTTAATTAAAGTACACACCGTATATTTAGTATCGTATAGTTCGTATTTAGTGCGTCAATGTAAATAGCAATGTAGTGGCGTAACGGCAGCTGTCCAGCTGGGTATTGTTATCAACAGTGTTGCCAACGCCAGGAAAATATCCCTACAACTTACTTGATCTTACATCACTGTTACTTTCGGATTCTTTATTTCTTTATTTTTCTTTTATCGTGTAATTGTATTTTGTATATTTTTCCGGTGTAGCGGTTAAGGAAAGCTTTAAAATGATGCCTCATTCATGTAATTTGATGATGTATTAAGGAAGTTATGGCGTACCGACAAAAAAAATGGCCTTGAGAAATAATATATGTGATTTAAAAATATTAATTTGGAAAGTAACGGGTTAAGGAAAATAGACAGTTCAGTTATATTTCTTAGTTATTTGGATTAAGGTGTATAAAGAAATATTTTGAATTGAATAAATTTAGACAAATGATTACTTAGAATATGTACAAAAATAATCCTAATTATTAATCTGAATTTAACTAAAGCCTTACAAGGCCAATAGAAAGTTCAGTTATATTGACAGTACAGCTATAATGGTACACAAGAAGGAAGTATTTAAGAAGACTCAGGCAAAAAATTATCAAGTCACTTGATGATTTCATAATTTAGTTTAACTGACAACATGCGTGGTGAAGTAGATTCTTTCTTAGCATGGTTTTGAATTGATGTATCTGTATATTTCTTTCCAAGTTAAATATTTTTTGTTACTGTTTTGGCATCTATTGTAATGTACCAAATCCCATCTTACAAAATATTAAATAGCCTGTAAGTCAAAAACAGATATGTAAACAAAGCCTAACCTATTGTGAACAACCATTTAGCAAAAACATAGTAAAATATTTAGAATCATCAACTACACTTATAAGAACACAATGTAACCAAAACAAATTAAACTAGAACCACCCTCAGATCAGAAACAATATGTAAATAAATTATGAAACAGAACTAAGTGGATTATCAAACCTGACATCAACTTAGCCTAGGAACCAAATCAGTCAAAAACAAAGTCAACACTTCACTAACACTTACTAACTATTATAACATATTAAATAACACCACTCAAACACATTATATATATATTTATTCCTGTAATCATTCTTTATTGTAATCCAAAGTATTGAAATTGAATAAACATGTATTGAAAACTTCAAGTTATGTAAACAGGCAGCCATTACAAACCGGTACTACGCGAACCAGAAAGGTGTATGTAAAGTAAATACAGAGTTAAAATTAAAATGTATATTTAGATATAGACCTCAATTCATAACCAAATTTTTGCATTGTAAATTAAAATTAAGAAGATTATTTATAAACTAGATTAGAGATATTGATAACTACTTATTAAAATAATTATTGTATTAATGTCAACCGAACACAAAAACAGTACACTACCCATATCAGAGTTATTCTAATAAACGGGACTATTTCATAATTAGTGTAAGTTAAATGATATTTTGTCATTGCACGAATGTCCAATAATTTATAATAATTAAAATACAAAAACAATATTCAAAAGAAAACTGCAAGTTTGAAATATGCGATCGAGTGGATTCAGTCAGATATTTTACGACAGTTTACGACGTTATACCACCAATGTAGGCAGCTGTGTGTGACGTAGCCACCTACAACTTACGCGAGGACCAATAACAAGCATCAACCAGAATGCAACAGTCCTTGCATTCTGAAAACGCCACTAAAAAGACAAGAGATTTGATGAGGAAGAAACTAACGCTTGGCGTGGGTGGAAAAGAAGCGTCACTTTCAAAGAAGAAACATTGTCCCGATTTCTCATCGTTTATTCCAAAGTGTTTTTAAATATACAAGTGGTAAAATCAGTGCACATATTATCCTACAGAAATTGGTATCTTCTGTAAATCAAATACTTGTAAACTTTGGACAATTTAAACATTAAAAAAACTTTCAAATGAACTTTTCATAAATTCAAAAAGGACGCCAATTTTACGATTTTTGTAACTTAATTTTAACTTCATTATTGCGTCAAGTTCAAACAATATTATTCACAGCAGCCGAGTGCCCGACCCGAGAATATAATTAAATTAATTCATTATGATTTATAAAATAGATATGGACATTTAAACAGTTAACTTGTGTTAGCCTATTTTATATGGAAGCATAGCCGAAGGTAAAGTAATTTATGTATTACAAAGGACTTTTTGAGCACTTACAGAATGTATGAGATTAACTAACCAATTTTATTGTTTCACTGAATAAATTATCTTTTAATTCTTTATAGAATTAACTTATTTGTGTTTAATTACTTGTACAAAAAGAGATATTATAAACCGGCTTGAATTAAGTAGAGTCAGGGTTATTCTATCTGATCAAAGTCTACAATTTTATTATATCCCATAAGGAAGATTATAAAATGACGCCCAACGAGTGGGGCATTTTGAAAAGAGAGTAAAGGGAGATTATACTATTTAAATAATTTTAGTAGATTTAGTTTACTGGTGTAATATAGATAGTCTAAACAAAACCATTGTAGCTTACCTCTGCTTTGACATCCGCTAAAGGATCTTTCTCATTACTGAAGTCTTGCAACCTGATCAACAAAGATGAACACATCCAACTTTTAGTAATGTTATCATTAAATAACTGCCTTTATACAAGCAAACCTTACCAACAAAAAGCAATTGTTGTTGTCTTTATGGTACTCTATTGATAAATTGTTGTTTTATTTTCTGTTTCTAATACATTTTAATAAACTACAAACCAAACACTTGAATTATGTATTCATTAAACCTTAACCCTCCCCTTCATAACTTAATTAAAATTTTAATTATGTTTTATAAACCTTAGTCTATTGAAAATGATTACAATAATTTGTAATTAATATGAATGAAGTAAAAAATTAGAGTTCATGTATGAATAATAAAGGAAGAGATAATGGTTAGTGATAGCTGTAACAGTTAAGCAGGAAGTGGGCATGGTAAGTATAGGTCTAACTGTAAACAGCTGACTTACACTGTTTTTTTATCACATAATTATTAATTATTTGTTAAAACAGACACTAGTAGTTTATTATTTGGTAACATTATTTAGGTAATTATTATATTGATTACTAAGTTAACTAAATATATGTGCCATACAAAAACTAAGTGTCTGTAACAGTGTACTTTCATTAGAGAACCACTAATCTAATTTTAATAAATCGACCACGCAGCTGGACCGCTGACGTGAGTTGAGCAAATTTCCAAAATTAAGTTTATACGCCTATGTTTTAGGGTTTCAACCAACAATTTGGGAAATAGGTCTACTCACGAAGGCGTTGAACAGCTGTCTGTGTGTACGCAATATATTAGTAGAATTTGTTTCCTCCTAGTGGCCTCGCGACCATCACTTGGCTTTGAACTGGGTACTTTTATGGTATTTTACGTTTTTGTCGATTTTGGGGGAACCAAGCGAGCTATAAGGTCGCGTAAAAAAACAAAATGCGCAGAATAACATCCTACATTTATATTGTTAGAGAAAACTCTAAAAAAATTTCATTCTCGTAGTAAAAATCTCAAAAAATAGTTACTTCCGGACAAAAAACGTACTTCCGGTAGTTGGATTTTTTTGGCTAACGAACTCGTCCGAGCCACATAGACAACCAACACGTTGGAACGGCCAATTGACCGATCCAATTGGGGTTAATTAATTACATTAATTAAAATAAATTCAAAGTCAAAATAACAAAGGATTAAAGCCAAAGGGTGTCAGAAAAGCCCAAAAATGAAGATAAAAAAGTAGTTTCCAATGTGAAAATAGTATTTAGTAATAGTTTTTGAAATTGTGTTAGTTAAATAAGTGCAGACTATGACGTTATGCATTAGCGACAAGACCAAACAAAAACCTTGCAGGATCTGACAGGAATTGACTTGTCCAGTCTTGTCTAAATTTGGTAGAAATGAAATAACATTTGAAAGATAGGGGTTTATAATTTTATAAAAAAAAGTTGTTATTATTAGATTTATGTTGAAAGGAGAGTTAAATAAGCAAGGAGTAATAAAAATAATTTTGTTATGATAATTTGTTAAAAAGTTATAGACAAAAATGTAAGCGTAAACAAATCGATTTTGCAGAATTTGAATAAAATCCAAAAACAAAGTAGAGTCATTTGTAGAGTTAAAAAGGGTTAAGAAAATAAAGTAATAAAAAATATAAAGTTATAAAGTTTTATAGCTTAAAAATAAAGTGTAAAGTCATTCTTGGGCATAAAAAGGCCAATAACTCATAAAGTTCAAATGTAATTAAATCATAAAAAATAGCATTTAATAGAGTAAATAATAGGGCATAATCAAGCCGAAGTTCAATATATATAAATAAATAGTTTTGTAAAAATAAAATAAATTAATAAAATTTTTTATTAATTCATAATAAATATAAGGGAGATTAATTAAAGGGAAATATTGATAAAATAGGGTATATATATGTGTAATAAATTGTAATGCCATGTGAGATATGAAAAGAGCTTTAAAGGGGGGGAATGAGACGCCGAAAACCAAACGAAGCCAATTAGAGTAACATCAAGCTGAATAACTAGACAACCAAACAAGCTATCAAAAAACCAACACCAGATTTACGCGTTTCAAGACCAACCAAAGAGGATACAAGCAAGAAAAAATGGAAAATTTCAAATTTACAGGAAATAAATTTCAAAATTTAAGCAAAACTAACGAAGTCTATAACTCAAGAATGAAGAGGAGTAGAAACACCATTCGAATTCCAGGGAAACCAGAAAACGTCAACCAATCCATAGAAATCAACAAAATCAAAATCCGACCACGCAAAAAGAAGTTATAGAGTTTGGGTGAAATCAATGCAAAAATTGTCAATCGACAAGTTCATACAGGCACACAAGGCCCAGGCTGCGAGGGGAAGTGACGTCACCGGATCCACTACGAAGAGCAAAACATTGTAATTCAATAAATGAAGATAATAATTAAATTAGGCCTAATCGATGGGAAATAAAGGCACTAAAATTCATCAAATAAATCAGGAAATATATTAAGACCAAAAAATATATTTCTAAAGCAAGAAACCAGGATTTCTTGTTACATAGAGGAAGATGCTGGTTTGACAAGTAAAAAGTCGACGATAGAAGCCTGCATCCCCTTTAACATCAGTTTAGCACGGAACGCCGACGAGTAGACATCTGACCAAGCTCCGAGGGTACTTAGAGAAAGTCAAAGGGCGATCAGTTCTCGGGGTGCGTTACGTTTCTAGCTCCGGCCTAAAGCTAAGTCGGGTCGTGATAATTTCGGGAGAAGAATATCCATATAAACGGCCTATCTTGCCAAAAGATACTACAATCAACTGGGAGAGGACAACTTTAATTAAATCTAGGAGAAGACATCTGTAAGCCGAAGAAACCATTCTGGGGACCAAGGAGAACAACTTTAAATCGCTGGAAATCAACAGAAGGAATTACGCGTCGAACTTCTTGTGTTCTGTAAGTGGCAAACGATCATTGTTACTTATAATTTTAAATAAATCCCTTTTTTACAAAATAATAAATAAATTAAATTAAATAAATAAATTCAAGTAAATTCTGGGGAAATTGAATAAAGTAAACTCGTTTAGTAAATTTCATTACTCACAATGGCAAATCGTCGTATGTAAATAATATAATCATTAATATACAAATTTTAATTAATAAATTAATTAATCACTTTGCTATTTTTCAATATATGTAATTATAAGTTAAAGATTAATAAATTTCATTGTGTTTTTGAAAATAATAATTTGTTGTTTCAAAGTTAATGGATTTATGTTAAAAAATAAATCGTTTTTGAGTTTTCAGTAGAAAATTTTTGAATATATAATTTACAAATCCAATCAAATTAATCCTAAAACCATTCAGTGCTCTAGTGTAATTAAGTCAGCAGGTGAGTTATTCACGGATCACTACAAATTTAACTCCAAAGGGAACGATCCCGAAAAAGAGTCTAGAATTGAGCTAGTGTACTACACAAAAGACAAAAAAGGTCTAACTAATTTAAATTTAAAAAAAAACTTAAGAATAGGAAACAAAAAGTTTTCCTTTTCTTGCCCTCGCCAAACCTCTCAAATTGTTCTAACGGGGTAGGTAGTACAACGGAACAACGTCAAATAAGGCCTGAAAACACTTGGGTGTTATTTGATGAGGGAAAGTGTAAAGTTAACAACAAAAGGTTGTGTTTATTGAAAAAATTAAGAGGGTAGGGAGGTTTGCGCGTGGCAAGTGGCTCCCGAACGTGGGGCGAAAACCTTGCGATCCCGAAAAAGAGAGGTTTGCGCGTGGCAACGTGTACCAAATTTGGACCAAATCGGACTTATATATATATGAATTTTTTTGACACCCCAAAACGTGTTCTGGGGACCATGATCGGCGCTCATTTGCTACTCCCGACCTTGGGTCTCACCATAAGGGCCACTGCAATAGATAATATTTCCTATGGAAATTCGCTAATAATGTTTTTCCTTACATGTAAAACTAATTTTCAGTAATATTTACTGCCTTCATTAGTCTTGTGAAAATAAAATATATAACTAAGGTAGCCTACTAAAAAATATTTTAAGTTACAAATTTTGTATAAGATAGTTTTACTACTCACCATGTCACTGGAATTTCCACTTCGTCATCCATTTCTTTCTTAATATCATCAACGGTTTTAAGCGAGTCCATTTTCTGTAAAATAAAATCACCCAGTACTTATAAACCTCTTTGACTTGGAGATAGGAAGGAAGGCAAAGATACGAAAGGGCGCTAGCATTAATTGCTGTACACAATAATTGTGAATAACTGTGCTTTAGGAGTATTAAAAAAAGTGTGTTACGTATCAACTTCCAGACTACAAAAATTCGATAAGTACTTTGTAATTAATGTCAAACTGACCTATAAAATCCAAAAGGGAATTCCAAATCAATATTTATAATTATTCAAAGATCTATAAATAAAAGTAACCATGAAGGAACATTTTCTTTAGTAGAAGTTCTCAAAATCTCTTCTATAACTAAAATTATATTAGTTATTTTTATGAAACCATTTAAAAATTACTTTGTGTATATTTTTAATTAAGGCAGCATGACTTCCCCCCCCCCCCCCCCAGATCTATTAGACATCGAATAGAGGAGATGATAAAATGTACATGAACAATTAATTTTCTTTAGGAAAATAAATAATTTGTATGTGCAACCGATTAAATTGAGAGGTACCGGTAGTTGTTTACTATTTATTACTTTGTCAAAACCAAATCTTTACATATTGAGATATGTTTCGTATTTATGTATTCTAACAACGAATTAACATTAATAAAGGACCGGAAAAATAAATTCACACTAGAAAATTAAAAAGGAAAAAAATAGCCTGTAGTTCTAACTTATAGAAGGCCTACTGTATCTAGTCCCAGTATGTTTCAAGCAAACCATGCTAACTAATAGTAAACAATAACCTGTATCCATAACAACCTGTAACAGTAACCTGCTAATGGACTGAAATAGACAAATAAACATGTGTGAAGAGCTGCAACAGTTTTGTTTTGTTTCGTTTTTTTTTTTATTAAAGCCAGAAAACATAATACATGCATAGGCTACGTCTATAAATTAACATAAAAATATGAAAACACAGTACAATTAACACAAAGATAAGACTATTAAATGGGGAACAAGCAATAACATTTAAAATTCAACTAAAAATTAGATTATAAACAACTACAATATTTGATAATTTAAATAGAATAATCTATACCTATATATATATACATAATTAATTTGCTAGGGGTTATTTTGTGAGTAGAATTCCTCCTAGAGTTTTTAACCGATTTTGATGTTTTTGGTGTCATTTTACAGAGCTCACTCTGAAGTTGTGCTTCCCTTAAAATGAGCTCAATGTATGTTAAGGGCTTCGCCCCAGTGGCCCTCAAAGTTGCCATGTTAATCTTATGGAAGGTCAATCTTAAGGAAGAAGAAGAAAGATTTCTTTTGATTTTATCAGGGGCACAAAAAACAGCTGTTCATATGAAAAGCTTAAAACAGCTGATTTTGATCAACAGCTGATTTTGATCAACAACTGATTTGGATCAAAAACTGAATATAATTTTAGGTTAGGTAAATCAAGCAATAGCGAAGCATTGCCATGTCCACTAGTTAATATAAATCCTTCAACATCTACAACCATTTAATAACAATCTCATTTTGAACAAAAACATATAATAAACAATTTAAAACAATCATCAACTTCAAGATTTAATTTAAAATTGGAGAACACATCCATGACTTCAAGGCTACGGTACACAGAACTCCTCCACAGAGTAGAAAGATCTAGACAAAAGTAGCTGTCTAAGGCTGTTTTTAAAGGGTAAAAAATGCTGCAAATTTTTAATGCTCTGTGGGAGCTTATTTATCAGTCTAGCACCAGCTTGTGCAGGAAGTTTGCTGTATAGATTTAGTCTGTGCTGTCTAGCACGATAATTATTAGCTTGCCTGGTACTATAACTGTGTATATCTTTATTTTGGATATGATCACATTTAAAGTAGAGTATCACCTCAAATATATATATACTCGGAAGTGTAAGAACTCCAAGATCTTTAAAAGCAACCCTACATGACTCAGCTTTTTTAAGACCTGCCATAAGCCGTATAGCTTTTCTCTGCAAGACAAAAACCCTTTGCATATTCCGAACTGACGAATCTCCCCAGAGAAGAATTCCACAGTTCAGATATTGATATACAAGACCATAGTCAGCTGTTAATAAAATAGTTGTAACGTGCTGCCGCCTTGCAAGCCGTTTACAAACAATTTATTAATAGAAAATAAAAAAAATGAAAAATAAAAATTTAATTTTGACAAAAATATTTCTAAGTTATTTTTAAATAAAAAAAATACCTTTACTGTGTAACAATTATTTATTATTTCCTATCTTCAATCCATTTACTTATTTATTTAATTAATTATCATTTTAAAATATTACAACACCTTAATCCCAATGAAAACAAACAAACATAACCCCAAAATTGAAGTTAGGTTATGTTTTGATCACATCTGTTACTCAACAGTTGATCATTGAAATATCTGTTACACATAAAACTGTTTCATATATGACAACAGTTCTCCGGTTAAAAATGGACTCGTCCAGAACCATGGCCGCCATGTTGTTCACATGGCAACTTTGGCTCCAAACCACCTTCCTCACCAAAGACTGCCGCCATTTTATTTCACTTACAAAGAAAAAACTAAAAACTGAATTTATGATTTAAACAGGGTTCGTTACCATAAAGTACTTCTGGAAAGGATAAAAACTCAAATTAAAAAGTCATAGTGGTTGGCATCAATATTTTACTGTATCATTTTAGATTGCAAAACACACACATTAGTAATTAAATCAAATTGGCAATTTATCATCTCAATTATTTCAATCAGACACTCAAACACACAAATTCATTAATAATAATTTCACCTTAAACATACAACAACTTATATTGATAAAATATTCAAATGCAGACTTGGTTAAATTAATTTACTACTTACGATCTTTTTGTTTTATAGTGCACTTTAAAGAAATATGAATTTACAAAAGAGAAAAAACTTACAACACATGTGAATTTAATTTAAATAGAAAACCCCATTATTCTTTAGTTCGTCGCACTTTAGCCACGTAGATTTTGATTCACTATAGCACTTGTTATAAAATCTTTATGTAAGGATTTTGAAGCCACGCCATGCGATTACGCAAACTTTCAAAGTTGATATTTTTGAGACAATTTACAAACAATTTTCACATTTTCGTTATTGTACAATATACGGCACTGTCTTTACTCCTCTTTAAACATATTTAAACGGTAGTTGTACTTTAACTACCGCAAATAAGCACTTGTTAAAACATTTCGCTGGACTAACTGCAAAACATGTCTGCTTTGTACTGGATCACTGATGCAAGTGGGAAGAAGGCTCCTTCTTCTTCGTTCTTGTTCCGATCACGCCATGTTACGTCATACAAACCAGGAGACCAATGGGAAGCTGTTCTCCAGGTTACCAATGAGAAGCTGTTTTTCCAGGGGTCCGTAAATATGTCCCTCTACCACTACCTTTGTATGTTACCAACATCTCGGACAAAAATTCTGTCTCCATCATAGATGAATCACACAGGCTTCCAACATAATCTATCAAGTTTACTTCTTTCAATGTCTGAAATAGTCTTTCGATATTTATTCATCACTGTCTAAGAACTTAGTGGATCATAGCTTCAAACTCTCCAATACCTTTTAAATGTTTTTCATATTTTGACACATCATGAAACATAATTTAAATATTTAAACAAAACTGAATTTAAACATGAATTTAATATTATGTAAGATTTATTCTGAATTATCAATTAATGTCTGCATTTCCCTTTGAATTTCTATGTTCATTAATATTATGAAATAACTAAATCTTTTAAATTAGGCTAATGCCCAAAATTTACCTTATGACCCTTTTTACGTTATACTACTATTTTGATGTTTAAAAACCCTGAAACTCACATGTAGGATTGCAGTATAATAGGGTTTGCAGTAAACAAGATAAGGTAAGACAAGGCAATTGGTCGGCTATACATTGACGAAAGTAAATCTCCAGTAGAGTGTGATGAACCGTCAGCAAGCGACACTAGTTCTTCATCAGATGACGACTTTTAAAGTAAGTTACTCATTTGTATTTCTTTTTCCGTGCCATGAATTATTTTTTTTTCATTATGTAAGCTCCCGGATTGAAATATAATAACAAAATATGTTAAATAGGTATAAATTTACCTGTATACATCTTTTTCAATCCTGTATTATGTTGGCTTGATGTGAGACCGCGGTTTCGGGTTACCCCATCTTCCGGTCACATTAATTCATATCACCATAAAAATACACAATTAAATAAAACTATTTCTCTCACTAGTGAGATCGTCGTAAAACACATTTAACGAAACACGAAAACACAAAAAAAACGAGTAGGTGGCCTACCTTCGCCCGGTATAATAGTACAAAATCACAAATATATCAAACCTAATGTAAAGTAGCCTATCAAGAACCTAACCTTGTAGAATCGACATCCTAACTGAATGCAGTAGCCTAGCCTATGGTGCAATAGAAATACACATAGCCTAGCTATAGGAATTTAAAAGTCAAGCAAATGTGAAGCCAATACCATATCTAGATGTTTAATTCAATACAACCGATGTATAATTGTAAACTAGATAAGTAATGCAAAACAAACCTATTGTAAAAGCAATTGTAACCTAAACCGAATGTAACCTCCAAAACAAAACAACGCATAACAAATATAATTTCAAAACACAAAGCACCACAACACATTCATATATTTATTTATCAATCACAAAACACTTCACATAGAACCACACATTATTAATAAAAGACTTCAAGCAAAACAATCCGAAATTCCATTTGTAAACATTGAACACACTGTCAAAACCAATCGCAAATTGAAAACAATGTACTAGCGTGGACCGCTAAATTACGTAACCTAATACACTGAAAATAAAAGTTTAGCGTATACAAATCAAATTGTTAGATCTGAATAATTATTTATTGTAATCCATATTATTATTTAAGTAGTCATTAGACAGTATCAATGTATGTAGATTCGACCATTGCAAGATGGAAGATAACAGCTGTTTGTATAATTATGTAAATGTAAGTTAACCAATCAGAAGTCAGCTTATTTTGTCGCGGTAAAATCTTTTACGGTAAACAATATTCTATTTAAAAATATGACAGTAAAATCAAAATGCATCTGTAATGCAAAAATAACTATCAAAACTTGAAAGTCATACCAAGAAAAATACGATAACAAACGCACTATATTTATTACGCTTAATGAAACTGCAAACGAACGTTGGTCCGGCAGAGGAGCTACTTTGATGGCGTCATGGTATTCATCCGCCGACAAAATAATGGAAAATGCGAATAAATGCAAGAGTCAAGAGACCTCTAAGGAAGGATGTGAACCCCGTAGTACCCATAGCGTCACCAAGCCAAAACCGGCGTCCTTTTCAAAAGAGTCCTACAGTAGCCATCAAAGTGAGAAGATGTGTTAATGAAACAGTGCAAATTTTTTTTAAGTTTAATGAAGTAATAATCCGAACAGTGACTTATTTTAATAGAGATTGGTATACTCTAGATTAACTATTTAAAATATGAACATTTGAATGTGTGGAATGAACAATAGAACTTAAAATTATATAAAATTAAAAATCTTCAAAAGACTTTCTGTAACCCAAATCCTAAATTAACAATCCCTTTAATTTTGAACTTTCCTAGAGTGATGTGAATGCGTATAATACATTTAAGGAGGTATATTCAGTGCCAGCAGAGTGCCTACCCCGAGATACCTTTAAAAATTAAATGAAATTAAATAAAACTTTTTCCCTTTTAATAAATATGCAAATTTCTAACAAAATTGAGCTAAGCCAGGGTAACTATGAACTTTTATCAAGGCATGCCCAAGAATAAAAACCAATACAAATTGTAATATTGATGAATTTTGATTTCTAATAAATGTTTGTGTTGATGATGTTCAGAAAACATGTGTGATAAATGATTTATTTATAATGTTAACTTACTAGTTGATGAAAAATAAGAATAGATTCAATATTTAATAAATTTTATCATCACAAATTTTAAGCTTTTTAGAAATTTATAACAGATAAGCTATAAAATGACACCCAACAAGTGGGGCATTTTAAAAACATAGTAAAGTATTATTATACCGGGCAAGATGTACGTAATTAGTGACATTTGTTTGTGCGTTTTTTGTGTTTCGTTAAATGTGTTTTACGACGATCTCACTAGTGAGAGAAATAGTTTTATTTAACTGTGTATTTTTATGGTGATATGAATTAATGTGACCGGAAGATGGGGTAACCCGAAACCATGGTCTCACATCTAGCAACATAATACAGGATTGAAAAAGACGTATACAGGTAAATTTACACCTATTTAACATATTTTGCCATGAATTATGTTAATTTAATTAATTGTTAGAATATACATAAATATACAGTGGAACTCCAATTATCTGGATTAATTGGGACCGGATCCGATCCGGATAGTTGGATTTTTCTCGAAAAAAGGCCGCTTTTAGGAGAAAAACGTAAACAAAACATAATAAAGAACATTTACTGTATTTATTATGAAAAAAACAATATCAATGACAGTGTTTACATTACGTAATATTTACAAACAATACTAAATCACTGTAAAATACATTATTTTTTTAACATACCAGGCAGAGTCAGCTGTTTTGCTACCTTAAATCGATTCCGCGCCACTAAGTCTCGCATCCGTTTAACTATGTTCTTATTCAAATCTGATCCGGATAATTGGCGATCCGGATAGTTGGAGTCCGGATAATTGGAGTTCTACTGTATAACATATCTCAATACGGTAACATTTGCTTGAAACATACTGGGATTAGAGACTATAAGTTAGAACTTCTGGCTATAATTTTCTTCTTCATTTTTTTAGAGTGAATTTATTTTTCCGGGTCTTTAATAATGTTAATACATTGTTAGAATACATAAAAAATATGAAACATATCTCAATATGGGAAGATTTGGTTCTGACAAAGTAATAGTAAGTAAACAATTACCAATTGAGAATTAATCAAATAAATAACTTTGGCAACTTGTAACCAGTATACCTACATACAAAAATATACTCAACGTCAAACTTTTTTAAATATTTTTTAACGAATTAAAAAAGTACAGACTAAACTTTGCAGAATTTACACTAGTAAAAAAACTTAATGCATACAACCAATATTTATATTTGTCTAAAAATAAATTAATTACGTACTAAACTAAATAACTTTTTTCCTTTTTTTTGCGAAAAACCTGAGCATTTATCATCGCCTGTACAATAACAACTTGTCACAGGGCTGTAAACGGCCTTGTTACATAACAATGAATAAAACTCTAATTAGGCTAAAATTAAATAACGAGTAATAAATCTTAACTTGGTATTTAAGTAAAATGTATATTGTTTTCAAATGTTTCCAAAGACATTCAACCGATGAAGGATGCTAACACCATATTAATGGTTTGGGAGTCATCCCCCAGCATCCTCCAAATGCAATTTGGTAGGAAAAACCTCTTACAAAAATGTTTTAGCAAGGGTTCGCGTTTCAACGTAGCTACATCCGACACATTGATTCTACATAAAATAAGTAGGGCCTATATTTACATAAACACATATAACTACGCGCATGACCCTTTCTGTAAAGGATACAAAATATACAAGGATCGTTAAAAATTTTAATTGTATAATTTCAAACTTGTAACAGATTGTAAAATAAAAATCCGCATTTTATTAATCTGTTTCGCTTTGTACTTTAGTTGGTAATAGAGAAGAATTCATATGTATTTAACTATTTATAAATTATTTATTAGTAAATGTACTATTTACTTTTCTCTATAGCATCTCATTTATTCAATATTTTATTTAACAATCAAATTTAAATTAACCCTTTGCACGCTGAATAAAATTTGCCTTATTTCACCCCAACGCTGAAATAACTTAAATTTTTTTTAGTTTTTTCTTCAAAGTTAATTTTTGTTTTTTATGTAAAAGGGTAATTTAAAAAAAATATCATCATTGCTTTTTGGTTGCATTTAAAATTTTTATTTCGTAAAACAAAATAATAGTAAAAAACTTGTTTTTAAAAAAAAACAAATTTTAGTTTTTGATTATTTTTAAATTCTAGCAGTAATATTATGAAATAATATATAAAAAATACAAGTTAATGTTAAAAAAACAAAAAAAAACATTATTTTACAATTATTAGTATGTCACATCAGACTAGTGTGACTGCGAGTTTAGCCGTTATACGCGCTGTAGAAGCTATAGAATGCGCGCGCCGCCGGGCATTTCCAGACATAATAACGCCCCCTTGAGGCGTATAACATTAAACAAAACATATTTCTCTTCGTAAATAGACAGCGGACATGCCTCTGCATTCTACCGGAACTTTAGTGAACTATCTAATTAACCAGAGGGAAAAATATATTTTTGCGACTTTAGCCGTAATACGCGTTTGGGTCAAAGTCTACTGTTGCGGCTATACTCGTTTGCCGCGTGGGAAGGGTTAATAAAATACCTTACATACTAGTTACCGCTAGAGCCGACTTCGCTGTTAATGTCACATCTTGGTTTTACATCTACAATGTCTACAAATATAGTTTGAATTACCTGTGTACGATTTAAAGTTACATCATAAGTTAACATATGTCTAAATAAATTGAGAATTTAAAAAATAAAATTGTTAAAGAAAAACTATATGCGCAAGAGTTAGCGACTGAATGGCGTAAGTTTACCATTTGAACCTAGCCTAATATTTTTGCAGACAACTACGTTGTTTTACATTCTACTGTTAAATACAGGTAAACATACTGTGACTAAATATTATAGGTTAGAACCTTTTAGGTTTTTTTTTATTGTTCTTGCATTTCTGTTGCCATAGGTTAGCCTAGGGTCGAACAGTAAACTTGCGCAAGAGTTCGCGATTGAACTTGCTCTATTCGCGTCAACACCTACAAAGTCTGTAGATCTTATATATTTAAAGAAATCTGCTTTTCTTTTCCGAGTCCGTTCGGCTATCAGACCGATTTTCATAATTGAGGTCTTAAATTAAAGGTATGCACGCCCAGATTTGCCATCAAGCATCTGCATCAATTTATCTACCGCATAACTCGACTTATACTCAAACAAAAATTCCTCCCCATGCATTTCTTATGGGAGTTTCAAATTTGCAGCATTGTCTTATGATTGTTTTTCATATATCTCCGGATTTAATCTAGTTACATAGTTAGTTTTGGTCTTGAAATATTCATTGGATTACAGGCTTTCATAGGAGATAGAGATCATTCAAATTTGTCAAGTTTAAGGCGAGTGATGGACCTCCAAACAACATACATTTTCATTTTTCCAAAATTTTCCTTTAATTAAAGATCCATATCTCATATCTCAAATTCTTATTAAATTATTCTATAAATTTTAGCCTAAGAACCTTCAGTGAAATACCGGCTTTCATTTGAGTCATTGATTATTGAAATTGGGCGAGTTTTAAGTGAACGCACTGTGGACAACCAACATAAAGTTAAATTTTTTCTAAAGTTTTCCGAAATTGTCTTTATAAAATCCATTCCTTCTTTTGTTAACCATATGTTTATATCATATGTTCATGGAACATATGATTGAATATTCTTTCATATTATGTACCATTATTTTTTATCTAGATTTGATAGTGAAAAGGTATTTATTTTGTAAGTCCAATTTCATTTTGTTTAGGCTTTCAAAGACTTTTATTATGTATCTACTGAATTTCAATTATGAAACTATGAATTTGTAGATGAGGTGATTATTATTATTTGCTTTATTATTAATTTTAAGTTATTGTATTGTTGTGTGTTCTCAAATCCAGTTGTATTTACTATGGGTCTTGGTAGGAACACCAAATGTACTAAATGGAAGCGTAAACAACACAAAGTGGAAACTGGAACAAAAACTGGGAATTTATAGGCCTAATTAGTATAAGATACTGTTTAGTATTTAAATATACAATTATATATCAAAATAAAGATAAATATGTGATCTTTTAATGGCTTTTAGTTTAATTCAGACTGTTTAGTTTTCAATATAATTATGTTTAAACTCATGTATGTTTATGGTTATGCATGGTCACTTCATTAGCATCGGCGTTAATTTAAGATGTAACAAAATGTTTCAAATAGAGTTTTTAATTTAAAATTTATAGGACTAATTAGTATAAGATATTGTTTAGTACTTAAATATACAATTATATATAAAATAAAGATAAAAATGTAATCTTTTAATGGCTTTTAGTTTCATTCAGATTGTTTGTTTAGTTTTCAATATAATTTAAACTCATGTATGTTTATGGTTATGCATGGTAACTCTGTTAGAACAATCAGTGAATTACAGGCTTTCAGTTGAGCTGAGCTATTGTTTATTTTGGTAGGATTAACTTTATGCGAACTGCTTGATTACAAATAACACAGATTATATTTATTTATAGGATTCGTCTTCAATCAACGATCTATACATTCCTCCTTTTGTTAACCATATGTTTTTAACATAATGTTCGTGCAATATATGATTGAATATTCTTTCATATGTACAATTATTTTTGATTTAGAATAAATTTATAGTGAAAAGGAGTTATTGTATTGTTTGTGTATTTTTGATTCCGGTGTTAATAATAAGGTTGTTATAAGTTACCTCAAAAGAAACCTACCAACAGGGATAAAATGAGAAGAATATCTATGGGTCTTGGTAGAAACTCAAAATCTGCTAAAAGGAAGCGTGAACAACGAAAAATTGAGAATGAAACGGAAAAAGGTAAACCTCATACAGAATTAAACGTATCAAGCAATTCTATAACATCGAAGAAAAGCCGACGTACCGTGTCTAATGATTTGTTGATTAGGCCTACTGCCTGTTCAAAAAATTAAAATTTGGATGTTATTCCCATTATTGGTGATGGAAACTGTTTATTCCGTGCTATATCTTTTTGTTTGTATGGTACACCCTGAAATACGATCCGTTGTTGTTGTTGATAATAATGTCATAAAAAAAAGTGGAATGCATACAGAGATTTCATTGTTGGTGACAATTCTTATGGACAATGTGTAATGAACGTTAATGCTTACAAAAGTGTGATGACTGCTAATGGACAGAAAGCTGGGCATGTTAAACTTAACAGTGCCGGTGAGTTGTTCCATGACTGTACATTTAGAGTACACAGAGAAAATAATGAAACAATTATTAACTATGGTTCTGGTAACACTTTTCATGAATTATTATTCACGGGTAGTTTAGATGATGGACACTATAGTGTGCTTCGAGATAAAAGTGACAGATCCTCGAGTGAAACATCGTTGCACAATCTTGGAGATACTGATAATCCACCTAACAATTCACCTAGCCAAAATAATGGTGTTCAGATTGAGGTAACTGTTCCTGAAAAGAGGCGAAAGTGCAGGGCAACATTAACAGGTAGACGCGAGAGAGGAGTCGATGTTACAAGAAAAACTGTTGTTGATAAGACATTCTTAAAGCCGTCTTCACGCTGTGCAGTTTCAAACGAAATTCCAAATGTACGTACTTTCTCTGTTGGTGGCTTTCAGGAAGTTTGTAGACATTGCTCTGCATTATATTTCAAAGCGGAAAAAAATACATCGGGACGCTTTAATACTCTGTGTTGCTATGATGGAAAAATCAAGTTACCACTACAAACAACTCCTGAAGAAATTAATAAACTATTTACTGGAAATGATAAAAAATCGAAAAACTTTCGAGAAAATATTTAAGGCAGTACAATAATGCAATGTCATTTGTTTCTTTTGGTGCAAAAGTAGACCTACCACCGAATTACGGTCCTTATTTATAACTTCAGAATCCATGGCATGGCCCACCATTTAATTTCGCCTTTATATCCCAAAGGTTCACAAAGTGCTTCATATGGCCAGTTATATATTCTTGACTTGGCCAAATTTAATGAAATTAGATTTAACCAATTTTATCTAATGAGATTAGATTAGACGCTAACCTAAATATGGATAAAAATACACTAACCGATTTAAGTAATTTGCTAGAAAAATGTAATTCCTATGTTCGCTCTTACAAAACCATGCACCAGAAACTCAAAGAGGAAAAAGTTCATGCACAGAATGAGAATCGTGTTCCTCTTAATTTTGTTATGAGGTTATATCATGAGCCATCTGCAGATCAGATCTTTATGACTTAGTAAGCACATGGTACATGGGCCATGTGGTATTTCAAATCCATCCTGTGTATGAAGGACGGAAAATGCAAAAAATATTTCCCTAAATCCTTTATTGAGGAAACACAATAAAATGTAAATGGCTATCCGCTTTACAAACATAGAAATAATGGCAGAATCATAACTAAGCGTGTTAATGGAGAGGATGTAAATGTTACCAATCAGTTCATTGTCCCATATAATCCATTTTTATTCTTCTATATTTTCGCGCACATATTAATGTGGAGATTTGTTCCAGTGTACGATCAATAAAGTACATTCATATACAAAGGTCATGATTGTTGCAATATGGAGATAGGTAGGGAAAACGATGTACTCGATCATGATGAAATTATTTTATTCCTGAATGCACGATATGTCGGACCAAGTGAAGCTGCTTGGAGAATGTTTGCATATTGCATGCACGATCAATCGCATACTGTAGTTAGATTGCCAGTCCATTTACCAGATTCTCAGAGTGTTTACTTCAGAAATGATGCCCCGGAGGAAGCTTTAATTCAAGCACAGTTAAAAACTATACAATTAGTATCATGGTTCAACTTGAACAGCAATCCTTCAACAAGAAGTCCTTATGTATATCCCGAAACACCAGTTCACTATGTATGGAAGAAAAATAAATGGCATAAGCGTTAACACTTTTTCAAAACGATTGGCCGAATGTATAATGTTTCACCTGCGGATTCAGAGCGATATCATTTACGTCTCTTACTACTATATGTAATAGGAGCTACGAGTTTTGAAAGTTTGAAAACATATGGAAATGTTACATGTCCTACATTTAAGGCATCAGCAACAGCACGAGGATTAATATTGGATGATATGGAATGGCAGCGAGCATTACAAGAGGCCTCTTCTTTTCAAATGCCATACCAGCTTCGACAGTTATTTGCCTTTATATGTATATTTCAGTCTCCATCAAGTGCTTTGGTTTTGTGGAACTCTTTAAGGACTCAATGTCTGAAGATTTCCTTAGATCATACGCGACCGAAGTAGCATACCAATTAGCGTTGAAAAATATTTCAGAAACGCTGATATTACATGGTTTCTCTCTGGCATACTTTGATTTACCATATATTGGTAACTTGCCCCAAAATACAGAGGAAAGTTTAGATGAAATCCAATATACTGAATTATCGGAAATGATCGCTTCAGTAAATGAAGAACAACGTGTTGTGATTTAAGAAGTTCTTAACTTACTTCAAAGCAATGATAAGTCTGCAAGTGTTCATACCGGCCTGGTGGAACCGGAAAAACATTATTTGTATATAAATGCTTAATCCATAGTTGCATTTATCTTGGTATACCGGTCATATCTGTTGCATGGACTGGGATTGCTGCTATGTTACTTCCCCTTGGTCGCACAGTTCATTTAGCCGATTTAAATTACCTCTGAATTTGAATGAACATTCAGTGTCCGGCTTAAAAGTCAACAGTAAAGAGGCTGCCATCATTTGTTCATCATTAATTATTTGGGATGAGGCACCAATGACCAACAAATATGCCCTAATGTGTGTCAACCGGCTACTGAAAGATATAATGGATAAAGAAGTGCCATTTGGTGGGAAAATCATTATCTTAGGAGGAGATTTCCGGCAAGTATTGCCTCATTCATCTAGAGCCACTACTGTGCAGAATTCAATTAAATTTTCCAATCTATGGGCACTATTCAAAATTTTTAAATTAATGAATGTGAGTTTGCAAACTTTTTACTCAAAATTGGCAATGGTGAATAACCTACAAGTGATGATGAATTTGTGAACTTACCTCCACCACTGAATCTCTGATTCTGATTCAGACATTGTTACTGAAATATATGGAAAAAACTTTCCAATGCTTACTGATTCATCATACTTATCAAAATGTGCCATTTTAACACCAAAGAATGAGCACTGTGATGAAGTAAACAAAATGGTTTTAGACCTCATCCTAGGCTCAAGCAAAACCTATACAAGTGTGAATACACTCATCACAGAGAATGACAGTGAACTCTTGCAATTCCAAATTGAATTACTAAACGGCCTTGAGATGACCGGTTTGCCATCTCACGAATTAGTCTTAAAGGAAGGTGCCATTGTAATGCTTTTGAGAAATTTGAATTACACAGCAGGTCTTCTAAATGGAACAAGACTCATTGTTAAGAAAATGTATGAAAACAGTTTAGATTTAGAAATAATAACTGGCAAAAATATTGGGCAACGTGCACTATTACCTGGAGTTGATCTCTCTCCCTCAGATTCAACTGTACCATTTTCCTTCAAGCGAAGACAATTCCTCGTAAAGGTTGCATTCTGCATCACAATTAACAAGGCGCAAGGGCAAACAATTGATCAAGTTGGTGTCTACTTGTCTGAACCAGTCTTCAGTCATGGTCAATTGTACGTCGCTATATCACGAGGGAAATCGTTCGATAGCGTAAAAGTGGAAATCAAACCAAAAGGTCGACGCACAGCCAATTTTGTTTGAAAAGAAGTATTGCAGTAAAAGGCCAAAGACGATTGTTTAGTTTTATCTTTATTAATTTATTTTTTTTAATACATTTTCATAATTTGTTGTTATTAATTTTTTTTTGTATTAGGTAAACTGTAAATCCTAATAAAATGTATACATCTGAGAGGCCTACTAATTTGATTTTAATATTAACAAAATTAATAATTATTTTTAATTTGTAATAAATTACCTGCTTACACGCTTCCTCAGCAAGGGTTAAATTAACTAAATTACAAGTAAATCACTTGTAATTTAGTTAAAATTAATAAGTTCAGTATTTTTTTTATTATAATTTTCAATGCTCTGCGGAGCAGCACGGGTCTCCTAGTGTCTACACTTTTAATTACCTGCACAAGTATTTATAGGATACGATATAAAATGTCTGTCTTTATTAACTACGAACATTAAAAATAAAATTTTTAATGAATAAAGTTGATTTTTTTTAACATCCGCTGATTACATTGTTCACTGAGTCACTTCTCGCCGTTAATTCTTTAAACTGCACTTTTCTACTTCAAAACTATGTTTAATTACCTGCGCAAGCCTTTAGGCCTATAGAATATAAAATGACTGTCTTTATTAATAAATTTGTTTTTGTTTAACATCAGTAAATTATAATTGTGGTCCATACACCGAGAATAATAATCTGCGGGCGATAATGACTTCAATGACGATGGAATGTGCACAGTGCGCATCCATCCATTCGTGGATGTCCGTATTTTATTAGGCCTATTCCCCACCTAGTTTTGTTGGGAGTCTTGAAGCAGGAACATAAAAACTGGCGTTTTCAAAATAAGAAATTTGAATTAATAAATATTTTTAAACCGTTCTATTTAGAACTAAATTACAAAACGTTTTTACATTTATGAACAAAATTACAAAAAATGTTTACTAGCCTACTTTTTATGTACCGGTAGGCCTAAAGTTGAACTTTTTCCTTTCGTTATTGAACTTTTTTTTTTTCTTGAGCTAATGAAATGTAAATTATACATCAATCATTTTTTACTGGAACATATAAATTATTTGAACCTTTCTCTACAAAAAAGCTATGGAACACTTTTGGATTGGTTTAAAATTACTATATTTGGTGAATTTTTGAAAATATGCTTGCACACTCACTGAAATGGCTTGACTTTGAAAAACGTTAGAGCGAACAGTTCTAGGGTTAAGACGTTTAGAAATAGAACAGAACATTACAATTAATGGCGTAACTTTACTATTCGACTCTAACCTAATATTTTTGCAGACAACGACGTTGTTTTACATTCTACTGTTAAATGTTAAATACAGGTAAACATACTGTGACTAAATAGGTTAGGTTAGAACCTTTTAGGTATTTTTTTAATTATTATTTTTGCATTTCTGTTAGCTCTAGGTTAGCCTAGAGTCGAATAGTAAAGTTGCGCCTTAATTAATTATGTAGCCTATAAGAGCTCCTTCTTGCATGAATGTTGGCACCTTTGCTGGGGTGTGGCCCTGAGGTCAAATTGTAAACTTTCGCCCTAAACTGACACATGGACTTCATAACCTTAAAAAAAGTGAGATTTTTTATTCCTTTACCCTTCCTATACATAACTGCAAAATATAACTTACAAATATCCTATAATTAATAATTTGAATAAATAATTTGGCAAGGTTTTCTGTATGACCTGAAAAAAAATACTCAGTGTGGGCTACCAATTACAGCCAGAAGAGTGAGAAGACCAACATGATGTTTGTAAAATGGCAATTTTATTAACTAACTAAACACTTACCTTTTCCTTCCCTGAAATTCGTCAAATGAAATAAAATTAAGCCGGTTGCCGGTTCCACGATCCAACAGGTTCTACAATCTAAACAAAGGATTCAAATGAATCAATACAATTATTACAACATAGAAAGAACAGGAACAGGACTAACAGTAACAGGGCACAAATAGCCCAGTCAACTAGTCAACGAATGATTCTAGAAGGAAAGTCGATAAGCGGAAAGCGGAAAGACCAACTATGGTACATTGTTTGGGGTACCTAGTAGTCCAAACTACTAAAAGTCCTTGACCCTAGGGGTGGCGGAAGAGGGGGGAGGGGTTTTAAGGTACCATTTTTTATTTTTTGCCTATATCTCAGTAGGAGTTGGTCCTACAAAAAATATATACGTATACAAAATTAAAGCTGACAAAATTCTCTACATTTTTTATACCTATAGTACTTTTGCTATCTGTAACCGTTAATGAGATATACGCTCTCAAATATCGGTAATTTTCGAAAAAAAAACGTTTCTTCGCATTGGAATACTTTATTATTTGTTCCCCATGCGGTCTTCCCTCGTGAACTCTCTCCCGTTCTTATCTTGTTCTTAGAAAGTCAAATTATTGTGTATTTCGCCTCAGTATATTATTTATTTTATTATTACTATTATGTCGCTGTATCGACGCAAAAATGTTTTGTTTCTCGTTTTAGTTGAGTTAATTTATATAATATGTCATACGTCCGTAGGAAGTCCAATTATTGTGTTTTTCGCCTTTATATTTTACTAGCTGTTGTGCCCGTTCTTCACACGGGTTGAACTAAGGTTTTCATAAATAAAAACAAATAATACTAATGAACCATTTATTTTGAAATATTATAATTAAACCTAGGTTAAAATTGTATAGCCCCTTTGGATTTGACAATAATTTTAAATGCTTTACTTTTGAAACACTTCCTTATAAACAACATTCGCTGTGCGACCCTGTGGCTGAAGAATGGTCAGACTGTTTGAACAACTCACTCTGGAGCAGGCCACGTAGAACTGGCCATGGGAGAAGCAGTCTTCTTTTAGGTTTACTCCGACTTGCTTCAGAGACTGTCCTTGAGCCTTGTTAACTGTCATGGCAAAACAAACTCTTACCGGAAATTGGATTCTTTTGAACTGAAAGGACATGTCAGTTGGAATTAATGGTATTCGAGGGATAAAAACAGATTCGCCTTTTCCACATCCAGTCAGAATAACCGCCTCAATTATAGTATTTTTTAGGGGTTTAACAATCAATCTTGTTCCATTGCACAGTTTTGGTGGATAGTGGACTGCATCTTCTATTTCAACAACGGAATCAAGGGACTTATAATTTCTTGTCTCACTCGAAAACTGTTGCAAAAGCAGGTTGTTGATTTCGGCTGATAATTCATTTTTGGGAGTTAAAATGGCTCGCTCACTTAACCAAGTAAAGTCTTTGATTAAGATATTTTTTATTTCAGGGTAAACCGTCTCAATTAGACATTTTAAATGAGAGACTACTGTACAGAGTTTTTTTTGTATTATTATTTTTCCTTCATTGTTTTCTTCAAAATCGTCATCTCCTATTGTCAGCAGTAGATTTGCAAACTCTCCTGCATTCTTATCTCCTTTCCAGTGGATCCTCAAGTTAACTGTTATTGATATTACTTCAGTTTTTTCCCCAGAGGTATGAGGATTTGATGCATGCCTTCACCTCGTCAGCTCGGGTTCCACGGGGCACAACAGGAAGGGTTTGCCTGAAGTCTCCGGCGAGCAGAACAGTTGCACCCTCCATAAGACTGTCGTTGTTTCGTACATCTTTTAACGTTCTATCCAGAGCTTCAACGGCACCCTTGTGGGACATGGTACTCTCGTCCAACACTATTAATCTACAATCTCGTAGAACTGCAGCCATGTCGCTTTGCTTCGAAATATTACATAATGGAGACTTGTTGTGGTTGAGGTTCAATGGAAGTTTAAAGGTTGAGAGGGCTGTTTTCCCTCCTTCCAAAAGTGTAGCTGCAAACCCAGATGAAGCAACAGTAACTGCAATATTCTTCTCTGATCTGACTTTGGCAAGTAGTAAGTTTAGGAGGAAGATTTTCCCAGTTCCTCCGGGTGCGTCGAGAAAGAATAATTTACCAGTGTTGGAAGTTATTGATGAATTAACAATCTCGTACACCACTCTTTGGCCATCATTAAGTTTCCTTGCGTTTGTTTTCACTGTATTTGCAAGTTCTGCAGTGTCATAAGCCAGCTCACGGACGTAGTATCTGTTGATGTAGTCTAATACATTACCAGACACCTCAGGCTGACCGTAGTTATTAAGACGTTGGCCGCCCATTGAAAGGACTAAATCCTCAATAAGTGCCAAACAATGATTACTTACCAGTCCGGTAAGGTGCTGTACACTTATGCCTTCACACTCCTTCTCCATTTGACGTCTTAAGTCCTCAGATAAACTCTCTTGCTGCTTTTGCCAAAAAATTAGAGGGTTCGAAACCTGGCAGAACGCAATCATCATGGCGTAGAGCAGACGGATCTTACTTGGAGATTCGGAGAGAGCTGCTTCTTCAAGCGCGTGGTCCCAGTGTATGTCATCCTCGAGCAGACCAAGCGCGCTGCAAGCAGCCTTGAAGGTTGGATGCACTGTATACCCGACAGCCTTAAGATATTCAAATGATGTTAGCAATCTTAATTCATGTAATAAAAGCCGTAGGTAGTAGCACTAAACATTGTTTGGGTGAACTGTGTATACTCTGCCCAAAACATGGTCTTTTTATCCCTATTTGGCCGGGGACAGGAACTCCTTGCTTTCTTCTTATAAACTTGTTTGATTTCCAGACATAGTATGCTGGGACCTCACTGTAAAGAAGACCTCTGGCAAAATCATCATGCTGACACAACTCAAAAAATCTCAAAAGAGTTGTGTTAGATGGGTTGTTTTTTCTGTCATTTACATTTTTTGACGTGAAATACACTCTTTGCTCATTTTCAAGATGAACAGCAAGATGGAATACAGGGGGGGACGTTCATGTATAGGAAAACAAAATATTCGCCAAGCAGCTTCAGAGCTGCTAATGTAGCGACCTGTTTCATATTGAGTTATTTCATCATTTTGGTCATTTAGGGAGAAAACCGCCTGGTCACTGCCTTTATTGACATATTTACACACGTATTTGATAGATTTTACCGAATTGCAAAATTCAACATTTATGTAGGCATTGAATATGCGGAATAGGACAGGGTTGTGTGGTACCACCCAACTATTGTCAACATAAGTTTGGCCAAAAAATGTTAGTTTTGGAGAGTAAATCTATCATGGTTTTTACTTTAAGGTGAAAAACATGGCTAATCGGATCATGGCGGTCCTGAGGTTTTTGCTTCATAAACAGTGCTTCATTTATTTCATCCACTTTGGATTACACGTTAATGTTATGAAGAGATCTGGCCTTCCGTAGTGTTGCACATAAGTCATGGCGTCTTGTGTTCACTCGTGCATGTACCGTGCTCCTCCAGTGAATGTGGAAGGCAAGATCACTACTTGTCCGAGGTCTTCTGGATTTATGTCAGTTTTGGAGACTGCATCTTTCAGATGGATATAAATTTCAGCTCTAAGTTTTTTTTATTGTTTCTAATGAAGTTAAGTCTCTCTGTTTCCATTTTAGCGTACATGTTCACCAAAAACTGGTTCAGTAATCCACGGAAGTAAAGCAAATAGTTGATCTTATTACAACGAATCATTAACCTGAAAGATAAACGCTTGCTGCGGAGACGGTCTTCTGTAATTGACTCTTGGTTTTGGGGTCAGTTTGTGGAATAATGATTGAGTAGCCATCATCGCCATAGCAGAACAATAGAGGGTACTGCAAAGCATCGTAGGCCCTATGTGTTTCACATATTCGATGAAGCCTGCTGTCTCTACCTTTCAGTACAATGTCCCTTTTATTGAATTCTTGGCCAACAATTACTGCACCAACTTCTCCTGCGATTGGTTCATTATACCTGCCCCTGTGTGCGTTACCATTTTTCTTTTCTGCATGGATAACAACCTGAAATTGCTTATTTTCTACTGCACACTTGAAATCCATAACATAAATATTACACTTGTGAAGTATATTTTGTAACAAATTGACCAGTTCTGGTTTGATGCCTTGAACTTTATTGCAACGGTAATCAGTTTCTTTGCAGTCATCACCAATGAAATAAAGCTGCAAAAACTGGAAATCATCGTCAGATGGAGGAAGTAAACTACCAATCAAATGGTACACCTGACCTAGCACCTTAAAAGTTGGCATAAAACCTCCTTCGACTATTTGTTTTCCTCCAAACGAAGTCATCTGAAGGGGACTAATATATTTTCTAGAATTGTTCAAGAAATGTTCGCTGTCAGTGTGATCTCCAACAATAAGACTATGGAGAGGTTCAGGCCGTATTTCAAAGCAATTTAGATCAACCTTTCCACTGCTGCAACACATTCCTTTGGATTCTCCTTTCCATTTCAGTGTCTTACAGTAGCTAAAGACTACATCCATTTGTCCAATTTTAGTACTATCATCTGATTCATAGCATATAGTCAGATCATAGTGGTATCCAGAATTTTCTTTTGATGTCAACACTTTCTTTTTACGCTGAAGGCGTTTTTGGTGGGTTTTATCATTCTTTGACACAGTAGCTCTGTGCATTTAGGGATTTTCCTGTGTGTATTTTGCAACAGCAGCTCTGTGTACTTCGGGATTTTCCTGTGCATATTTTTAACCGCAGAACTATTTATTTCCGGGTGCGCTTTTTTGTATTTCGCTGAAGCCTCGCGCAGTTGTTTTAAACGTGGCACATCACTAAATCTTCTTCGACACTTAGCCCTTTTCTTTTTTTTTGCTTCTTTTTCTCTTGAATAACATCATTACTTCTCGTAATACCACCTAGGCTATTATCTTCAGGTTGAGAGTTTTTGTTTTGATTTTGCCTTGCTTAACCCTAGAACCGGCAGCTTTAACGAAAATGGATTTTTTGGCTTGTGAAAGCATTTATTCAAAAATTCGCCAAAAATAGTAAATTAACCCCAATCCAAAAGTGTTCCAGAGCTTTTTTGTAGAGAAAGGTTCAAAGAAATTGTATATGCCAGTAAAAAAATTATAGATGTAAAATTTAGAAAGTTATTAGCTCAAGAAACAAAAAATGTTCAGTTACGAAAAATAAAAGTTCAACTTTAAGTCTACATAAAAAGTAGTAAACATTTTTTGTAATTTTTTCCATAAACGTAAAAAAGTTTCGTACTTTAGATCTAAATAGAACTGTATAAAAACATTTAACATTTTCAAATTTCTTATTTTGAAAACACGAGATTTTATGTTCTTACTACAAGTCTGCTATCAAAAGTATGCCAAGTTAGAAACGTAATTTACTAATATATGCTGTGCCCAAAAATAAAATATTATTATAACAAAGTGTAGAGAATAAATCAAAGAACTGAACCGTATACTTGTAAATTATCTTTTCATAAAAGTGTTTGACTTAGAATTATTTGAATAACAAAAGTTAGAAAAATATAGAAAACTCTTGTCTGTACAAGATGCGCGCGCAAACCCCTATGTCTGGCTATGTTGTAAAAGTCCGTTACGCTTCAGATTTGAACGTTAGGTGAGACCGTATTAGCAGTCACTTTCCCACGGTCCTACACAATAAACTGTTCAAATATAGTATATTTGGTTTACAGGGGAAGTTAGCTTGAAGCATTATGTTTACAAAGATACCAAAATATCTCTAAAAAGCGATTGAGGTCACACACATATCACGTGAAATAAATAACGCTGTTTATTAGTTGGAAAACTGACCAATTGCAAGTTTCTACAAAACCACTTACAACTTCAGAAATATTCGTCCGATTTTTGATTGGATGAAAGTTTTGGATAGGGGAAATTGTGATGAATCCATCGATACATAGATTTAACTAAGACAACCTACTGGGCGGGTTTTAGAGATTGACGAAAGTTGAGTAATTTCGTTATGTTTTGTATGAATTTCCGGGCGCCGATTGATTTGTAGAAAACTAATAAACTGCAACGATGATTACGTATGTAAATATACGTTTTAGAAAGACATTGTAAATACAAAAAATAAAGTTTGAAACATTACCTTTCCAATGGTGTTGTCTTTTTGAGATTGGAAGATTTTTAGTGGGTCAAATATTCAATACAATCACGCGTTACAAATGTGTTGTCATGATCGCACGTTTCGTGCGATCTGCCGGTTCTAGGGTTAAGAGTCTCCTTGCGCTTCTGAAACAAATTCTGGGTGAATGGTAGGAATGTTGGATGTCTTAAAGTATCGTGAAGTTGTCATCCACGTAGTCGTTTTAATTTCGGCTCCAGGGTATTTTCAGGGAAATGATTACCAAAACCGGAAGTTTTACTTTCAATGGCTTGAGAAATTGTCCTTCGATTGCCCTTTTCTTTTGTCATATCTTTAGTTAGGCCTTTGTTTTCGGAGGTTTTAATGATTTTACCGACCTCAATTGGTTGTGAAGATGAGCGTTTTGTCAAATCTAATAATAAACTTGCATGTGTCTTAATTGAGTATTTTATATTAGTTACCGGTTCATAAGCATCAAAATGTCCACCGCTAAGTGGCCAGTAAACTTAAGATTGCAAACGGGTGCTCCTTCTGGACCAAATTTATACAGTAATTGGCAGTCACGGTATACTTTAAATACACAATCAAACATTTCTGATGCGGCTATCAGTTCACAGGATGAAACATATGTAGAGGGTTTCATAATCTCACGACGATAGTGATCAGGAGATGTAAAGTTGTCACCTGTGACATCGTGGGTCCACACTTTAAGTATTTCCCAGTTAGCCAAAACGTAATCAACCACATTCTTATTTTCACATAAAAACTACTATCACTCGAATTACGTCCATGAAAAAAATAATCAATTGCGTGAAACAGTCATGGGCCGTCAGGATTCATGGTTACTACACGAAAGGCAGTTTGTCCATGATTGTCCATGATCACTCAATGTTATATCCATTTTAAAATAACTGATATCAATCTAAATCAATAAATAAGTTATTCAAAACTAAATCGATAAAAATAACACATTTTTCATACAAAAACGTAGTGAAAACTGAATGGTCACTCCTACTGTTTTGTTGAAAAACTAAAAATAGTACTAGTAGTACTGGAGTCCCTAGTATTATTATAGAGAACTTAAATTCAACACAGCAAAAGTGTTGGTAAATGGGGAAACCAATTCATATTCAACTATTGTAGCGCTCTATGTGGCCATAAACAGAAATGGTGCTAAACTTTTTTTTAAATAGTATTTTGCAGGCTACGGCTACGGCTCTTGGCTTCTTGGTGCTACATTTGCTATGTGCTACGGCTCTTGGTATTATTATCTCTGGCTACGGCTCACGGTCAGTACGGCTGCGAAGAGTACGAACGAATCGAGAAGGGCCTTTGGGTTTTAAATATAGCCATTACCATTATTATGAAGTTTGTCAGTCAGTAGACTCAGTAGTCAGTAGTTGCAGTTGCAGTTGCTATTGCTAGGTTTGGTTTGGAAGGTGTGATTGGCAAGTTCGTCTCATAGTCTCTCGTAGTAACCGGATACAATAATTTTACGATTATCGTTTTTGTAAAAATTATAGTTCTAATTCTTATTTTAATAAACCTGTCATAAAATTGTTAAAGTTTACTCAAAGGTTGCCTCATGTCTAAGAAAAGTAAGTTATTCGGCCTATGTGTAAACATCATTGCAATAAAAGATGACTTCAAACACACCAGTAAAAATGGAAGTCGATAATCCAGCAATATTGAAACGTTCAAGCAGTGCACCTATGATTAATGAATTAAGTACACGATCCATAATGACTTCATCTACTTCAACTGTAACTACTTCCAGGTTAGTATACAATTTCTATTACCTTAAAGAAATATTTGAGAGGTTTAGGCAGGCCTCACTCATATTCTTTGCCCTACCATTGCACACCAATTAGTTTGGTTTTATTGTTATTATTTTTCTTTAGCCTTAATCTTTGTTTTTAAAAGTAAATATTTTTCAACAACCTAGGTCTACTTAAAATAAAGTTGTGGACTCTCTTTGTAGTTAGGTAACCTAATTTGTTCTTTTTTTGTAGAGATTGTTGTCATTTTAAAATCGAATTTTTAGTGTACCACTACTTGTTGGAATCGATTCAGGCGATGGTCTTTTGATGAATGTTAAGTATACCACTGCTTGTTATTAATGGCTGGGTTGACAACCTATGATATGCACACAAAAGTAAACTGCTTTAACTGTGTGTCACAAATCCTGCAATGTTAAATTAAAATATACAAACTAAAAGAAAAAGCTTTAGGCCTATTTCTTATTTAATGTATGTTTAATAAATAAGGGGTAACATTTACAACATACCTTCTTGCTGCATTGTCACAGAGGTGCCAACTTATTAGCCCTATTGTTTAATTATAACATTAAACATATTAAATTAATGTAAACAGCAAATATTCTACAACATTTAATGGAACAAAATATACAAAACCTTATCTCACAGCATGTTAAATACATATCAATTAATGTTTCACAAAGTTTTTACACAACACAGCATTTTAATCAACTGAAGAATATGCTATAATTACCCAGAATACAGAAACTAATAAACTCCCAGTTGCAGGAGTAGCCTACCTCAAGACGGGATATAATAAATAAATGAATATAACTCTGAACATAGAGGTTTACAAACAAATTTTAAGTTTTTAGCATGACTATGAACTTTTTGCTTCTTTTTCTTATATTTTCCATTTAACACGAAATCTAAAGCCCTTAAAAGGTCTGTTAGGATCAGTCGAAGGTTTTAGATAGGTTTAGTTGTATTAATTATTAGAGTTAGTATATTTGATGTAAATGTATTGAGTTGTGCAAGATAGACACGGAAGCGGATGAAGCCGGAAATGTAAAATCAGTTGCGTAAGAGGTCGTGCAACGCGGAACAAAACAACTGCTACAGAAGCAGCAATTGTTTTGTTGGAGATGTCAACAGGAAGCTAGACGGGTTATATAGGATAATCCAAATCTAATATCTTGGCCAGTGAGTGGAGAGACGAGGGAGGCCGAGGACTAGTCTGCTACGGGTGACGCTGGTCGGGCGACCACTGAGTTCGGCCACTTTTGTTAGAAAAGTGAGGCCGAGAGATCCGACATTGCGAGGCGGATTAGCTTCGCAGGAATCTCTACAGGGGTCAAGGTCTGGACCTTTGGAACGTCTGGAAGAGTTATCACGAGTCAAGTGAAGGAAGATCTAGGTCTGAAGACAACATACCGAGTGAGAAAAACGGAGTATTTAAGTCTATTGTTAAAGTCACTTTGAATTTAGAGTTTTTGTTTTGATAATATAAAAGTAAGTTGCTTTAGTTGCGAAATACCATTCAATCCAGTCTGTCTTGTAAACTCAATACGGTACTTAGTAGTATATGAATTTGTGTAAGTTATTATTGTTAGCTAATGTTTACGAGAAGAATTTTTGCCGAGCTAGGACCCTTGCTGAAATAAATGTAAATAGGAGTATCACCACTGAACCACTGGTTTTATTGTTATTAACCTGTCCCTTAGAGTTTGAACCTGAGAAACAAAAGGGGTTGTAAATCCTACCCCTAATAGGTCATATGGGGTCTTAAGCAAAAGGTATTTTCTTAAGCTGTAACTTTCCTCTTTAATGTTTGTTTAAAAAGCGCACTGTTTATCTGCTAAAGCACAAAAACCGTTTATTGTACCCTTTTGAGCCCCCCCCCCAAACTCCCATCCGGAAGGGGGAAATTGGTAGATTTTTTCTAGCCTGCAATGTTTCAAAAAGAACCTGTATACAAAATATCTCACCTGGGTGTAGGCCTATTAATTTCATTGAAAATGTTATTTTACCTGTAGGCCTACTTATATTGTAGAACCGGCCGGCATTAAGTTATTTCTTGTTGGACGTTATTAAACATTATATTGTAGAACCGGCCGGCATTAAGTTATTTCTTGTTGGACGTTATTAAACATTGTACATTGAGCTGCAATAAGTAGTGTGGTATATTGAAATTTTGTTGATCATAGTTCAGTACTGTATGTTCAAAGAGAAAGTATTTTATGTAGGCCTGCTAAACTATCTTCAGAAGAAATCAATAAGTAGCCTAAACATTAGCAAGACTACCCTAACCACTATGAGATAGTGTTTTAATTCCACTGATGTAAAAACCTGATGTTTTAAAATTATTATACGTTAGTGAAGTTCAGAGTATTAAAGAATAGTAATATTTGGATCTGGAATAGGTCACTAGTTGCCTCTCAGTTCACAATCACATAACCATTTGGATACCTACTACACCTTCTTAGGTCGTAAACTAGACTATGATAATTTTTTTCTGATAGAGATGAGGTTTATACATAAATCTGCTCTAGGATCTGATTTTTATTGTAAAAAGCACATACAAATAATAATAATTTTCAGAAAAGATTAATTATGTTTATATTTTGTAGAGAATCTACGTCATTTAATATTTTTTCTTCTGCTCAACCTCGAACCAGAAGATTCAGTGCCAGTTACAGTCCTCATTATGCTCCTAGTCAAGGCTCACCACGCCTTACACCACGAGTCAATCAGTTGCGCCAAGAAGAATGTTTAGATGTCGTAGGCCGCGAAGCTGCTCACGAGAAAGAACTTAATAACACTATGGTGATGTCACAGTCTTGGGAGGATCTAACTATTGTTGGAGAAAAGGTAAATTGAATCAAATTAAACAGGCCTTAAAATTAAACGACACATGACCTATTTAATTTATTTATTTAATCTTTATAAAAGGATCTGAGATATTGTAATGAAACGCAAGTAATTTTTTTCTGTAAGTAAATTAATATATGAAGATTGCCAAAAGAAAACTTGTAATTGGTAAGGAAATGATACCCATTGTGATGGTTAAATTGTTTTATTGACTTCCATTTCTTAAAAATTTTAATTCAATAAATACGATGAAAATAGTTTTGTATTCTAGTTATTTTATGGGTGACTTGGATAATTTTTTTACGAATTCCAAAACTACATATTTTATTGGCTCTAAGAACATATCTAAGAACCGTTGTTAACAAATATTAAAGCAATGTATGTCAATTAAGTTCAGTAATTTATATATAAAAAATGGACTGTAGGCTACCAACACTAACCATAACAAATACAAAGCCTACACACAGGGCCGTTCCTAGGGAAGGAGGGGGCAAGTGGGCCAGCTGCCCTGGGCGCCTCATTAAGGGGGCGCCACGAGCTGACGATACAAATTTTGTATTGCCTTCCGGGCGTAAAGTTCACTGTTCACGGGCTTTTAATTTTGTTTACTATTTTTATTCTTATTTACCAAACATTCATTACCACTAGTCTATATAGTTTAAAAAAAAACCAAGAGATTCAAGATTCAAGATTTTTTTTTATTCCACACACTTTTTACAAATACAAGTTACAGAATGACAACTAAACCAAAAATAAAAAAAAAACAAAAATATATATAATACATATAACCATCCTTGTTTAGCTTAGTAACTAAAACATTAAGATTAAATTACAATAAGAACGGCTAATACATGTTAACAAAACAATGCAAAAAATATGTGGTTAGGCATCTCATGGCACGTGTTGAGATGCCATCCCTCTCAAAGACAGTGGTGCCGAGACTCCCCTTTTCCTTAGAACTCAATATATTAAATTCAAATCTTTTAAATAATATTAGAAAAACACATTTGAGAGCCTTAAAACGTCATATTGCAAAATTCTACAAAAATATATTTGAGCTGATATTTAATACTAAAAAAGACATATTACCTTTAAGTTATAAAAAGAAGAATTCAACATCCTCATATGAAAAAAGCCATACTTTTAAATTACTTAAAAACTTAGATAAGCTGTTACATAAAGTTACATTTAAGGGCAATTGATTATAAAACTTTAAAGAACAAAATGTGAAAAACCTACGATAAGCCTCATTATTAGCTTTTAATAATACTACCCGATTTTGCAACCTTAGCCTTTCAGAGTAAATATTAATATTGCCACATGTATGGCCACCTCTAATAAAAAAAATCCGTAACACTCTATAAATATACAAATATCTTAAAGGTAAAATTTCTAATTGTTTAAAATGTAAAAATGTGTGCTCAGTCCTCTGAAGTCCAACCATTATTCTAATAACTTTCTTCTGTGCTACAAGTAAAGAATTTATGTTTGACAAGTAACTCCCTCCCCAGCAAGTAATACCATACTGCAGTTTACTGTGTACAATTGAAAAATAAATTATTCTCATAACTTTTATCGGGCAAATATTTTTTAGATAATAGAATGTTCTAATAGCTGACAACATATATTTATTTAAGTGTTTTACCTGTTCACTCCAGCTGCAGTTTTTGTCTATATAGATACCTAGATATTTAATGTTATCTACACGGTCTATATTCATACATCTATCACAAGGAAATGCACTTACAAACATCAAGCAAGAAACACACTTATATATAAGGCGCTCTATACTTGATCCCCTATCCCTCAAAGAAAAAAAAAGAAATTTTGTTTTATCACTAAGCGTTAATTTGTTAAAAGTAAACCATATCTTCATTAAATCTAGGTCAAATTGCATATCAAGTTCTAAAATATTTTGAGTAGCCGAGTTATAACAGAGTGCTGTATCATCAGCAAAACTCGTAAGAGTACCCCTAAAAGGTCCACAACACAGGCTATTAATAAAAATCAAAAACATAATTGGTCCTAAAACAGACCCTTGTGGAACACCACACACTATTGGCTTAAACGAACTGCAAAACTCCTTAACTCTAACACACTGAAATCTATTTCTTAAATAACTACTGAACCAATTCCAAATAGAACCTCTGAAACCAGCAAACCACATAATATTTAATAACAAATCATGATCGACTGCATCAAACGCTTTCGTTATGTCAACGAACACGCCACCAACTTTTAATTTACTATTTAAACCTTCGTAAACACACTTACAAAAATTTAAAAGAGCATCCTCGGTAGATAATTTTTCTAAAAAACCAAATTGATTTTTTGAAAAGAAGTTATTAACTTTTAAAAAACTTAAACATCGCTTTTTCACTGCCTTTTCAAAGATTTTTGAAAATACGCTAAGGAGAGATATCGGCCTAAAGTTATTTATATCACATGTATTCCCTTTTTTATAAAGAGGAATAACAACAGCATATTTGAGTGAATCGGGAAAAACGCCTTTAATACAACTTAAATTAATGAGAAAAGATAATACATGTGAAATTTCATCACTCACATTTTTAATAAGAAAAGCCGAGATTCCATCTAACCCTGGCGATTTATTTGAATACAAAGAATTTATTATAGATTTTATTTCAAAAGCATTCGTTTCGCAAAAATAAAAAGAACGCATAACATGTTTTATTTTAAATAAGCGTTTAAACTCACTTTTAATAAATTCATTTGGAGCATCTAAATTGGATTTCAGCTTATCATTGACACTAACAAAAAAAGTATTGAACTCTTCAGCGATATTTACTGCATCAGTCAAGATGACATTGGGATCACTGATGGACATTATTTTACCCAAATCATTTTTTTTCTTTTTATTCCCTAAAACGTTATTAATTGTACGCCATTGCCTTTTAATGTCATTTCTATTTTCACTAAACAATTGAGAGTAATAATAGTCTTTTCTCAATTGCATATCCTGCTTTAATCTATCACTATAATTTTTAAAATAGTTCTGAAACTGTACATCTCCCTCTCGTTTCTTTATTTTTTTATACAGCTTATTCCTATACCTCTGCCTCTCACATAAACTAGGTGTCATCCATGGTTTCAAAATCTTACGATTATAAGTACTTTCGTAGTGCACAATAGTCGAAGCCATATTAATGTTTTCCTTTAATACATCTAAAAAACTGTTAAAAGCTCTATTAACATCATTCATTTGATAGATAAATGACCAGTCAATCAATTCAATGTTGCTTTTTAACATTTCATAGTTTATTTTCCTGTGACTAGATGCAATCAACCTATTTAAATTACTACCACTCGTTGACTGACACTCGCCAGATCTTAAAACAAGATAACATAATGAGATATCATGGTCACTACGGCCTGAAGGAACAACATCAGAATCAAATGTAAATAAATTTTGTTTAGATCTAAAATAAATATGGTCTAAACAACTTATACTGTTACCAACTACACGAGTTGGTTTATTAATAAGTTCATAAAAACCATAACTAGCCAATAAAGACTGGTATTCAAAAACTTGTATGGAATATTTTAGAGTACAAAGATTAATATCGCCAGTAAAAATAAGATTATCATCTTTCGTATCAACCAGGATGGCACCCAGTTCATTTACAAAGTCTGAGAGGCGAAAGGCATGTAATCTATAAACAGCGATAACGGACAATGCTACGTCAGGACAAATATTGACAGTGACCTTGACCGCATCGGCGCAGGCCATGTCCACCGGATCTTCAATTGTTGTATATTTATTTGCAACATAAACAACAACCCCTCCAGACCTGTAGTTATCATTACAGTTTGAAAACAAATTATAACCAGAAATATTAAATCGATTTATCTCTGAACTTTCAATCCATATTTCCGTAAGAACAATTAAATCAGGAAATTTATCCAAAGAATTCAGAAATATTAAAAAATTATCGAAATTTTCCCTTAAACTACTAGTATTATGATTAAGCATAGTAAATCCGTCTGCACTTATTTTAGCAAAAAATTGATTAACCAACACAAATGAATCCTCCAAATTATGGCTTAAACTAAAAGAACTGTCGCTATCTAAGCTCATAAAATTTAAATTTTAACAAAACTATAAATTGTGTATAAAATAAATTAAAACTAATATATTTACAAAAAAACAAAAACAAAAAACAAAACAAGTCAGAATAATCATAGTCATTTACGTAAAGAATAGAATTCACCTTACAGTTTAGCAACATCATCCATCGACATTATTACACACACAGGTGACGATTGTTCCTTCCGCATCAGTATTTTTCCGTTACGGACCCACAAGTAAGTATAGTTTTTGTCCTTTTTCGCCTGACGAGCTGCCGCATACACCTTCCTACGTCCAGGGCACAAGTTCTCATTGATGTAAATAGGGACCGCCGACTGCGTCAGTCCTAAATCACTTGTGTTGAAATTCCGTTTGACACGCCTTTTTTCCAATAGATTAAATTTGTCCTCACGGCGAATGAATCTAGCGATGATAGTCGGTGGGCCATCATACCCCGTCCTTTTACCTAAACGGTGACACACATCAATAGCTTGCCTCTGCAATGATAAACCCAGGGCAGCGGCGACATTCTTTACTATCTCGTAGACATCTTCATTACTACTCTCTGGAACTCCATGTATTTCAACGTTATTGGATCTGCTATACTGCTCACTGTCATCCAATTTTACCTCTAACTCTCTCACCATTTTGGTTAAGTTTATATTTTCCTTTCTAAGCTCCTCACCAAGAGACATACATTCATCCAGTTTCTGTGACTGTCCATTTAACGTTTCCTTTTGTTCTTTAACTAAGTTGTGCAAAAACTCAAATGAATTATTCATCTCCTTTTCCATCCGTTTTCGATCTTCTTTTGCTTCCTCTAACATAAAAATTACCTGCGAAATGCTTGCTTTTCCTTCCTCCGCATCTTTCACCACGAGCATACTTTGTCTAAAGAATGAGTTTAACCCGGTACGGTAAGGGGTGCCTAATGTAAGCTTACCCCGGGTGCCTACACTCCTAGGGACGGCCCTGCCTACACATTTCAGTGACTGTAAAAACACTCATGTGTACCTTTGGTGGCAAATATAGCGAAATTATAAACAAAAAAAATGTTGTGAATTGCAACTTCATATTAGCGCTTAGTCATTGTTTATAACTTTCATTATATTATAACTCCATTTAGGCTTTTATAAATAAACAAACTTAAAAAAAAAATTAAACCTACTTAAAAAAATAACAATAAAGACACTAAAAAGTGAAAAATAATTTAATTTGGTTATCATTTGGTAACAATAAGTCTATTACGAAGAATTATAGAATTCCAATTTCACAATTTCTATAAAAACCTACTCATGTTTAATTTTAAAATGAAAAATTATTATATTTTCTGCAAAACTCGGGTTTGTTACACCACTTATAACTAAAGAACGGCTGAACCAATTTTTATAAGCTTTGATTTGTTGGATTTATCTCCGTACCGTATAGCAGAATAGCTATTAAAATATATATATATAAAAATGCCCTTAATGAGATGAAACAACACTTAAAACAATAATTATTGTTTGTTATAGATCTCAAAAACCCTACCGCCTAGGAAAGTAAAATGTGATACAGATAGTGCCAAGTAGCGTGAAGCGTTACTTGAGCATGCGCTGTAACGTCTTACCCTCTCCTACTCGACTGTGAGTCTTTAGTACAGTCACCACCAAAAAGTGTTGATATGCAATCAACACGACTACATAGCGGACATTAATTAGGTAGGGCAGGTGGCTCTGACTATACTCCGCCACGAGAGGGGAAATGTGGTGGGAGCCGGAGTAGGAAACTGGCACACCCCCTCTTCGCGCTCCATCCTAATTGGCGCTATCTGTATACCTATTGCTCATAGGCGCAATAAGAAATGATTTAAAAAATCTTGGCCTAAAAGGGTTGAAAGAACCCCTAAAACAATAAGTATTATTTGTTGTAGAACTCAAAATCCATAGTACCTAGGAACGTGAAATTTGGTATACATATTCTTCATAGGCACACTAAGAAAGAATTTTAAAATATTTGACCCTGAAGGGTTTAAATATCCCCTAAAACAATAAATTGTAAGATTTCATAACATTATTCACATTAATTTGTCATATTTTTGTGTTGAACAGTTGTTCCATACATGTGTCTCTCAAGCACAATCATAAATTGAGTATTTAATAAAAAGCCTCTTATTTGACTGTAAATATTACTTGTATAATAGTCAGTAAATAACAGTTGCAATAATTCATAATACAATTAATAAAATACATATACTAAAAATTTCAACTCTTCTTTGGAAAATAAATAAATGGTATCAAGTGTGTAGTGGAGAATTGTGTTGTGTATCAAAAATAATAATTATTATAATAAAAAATAAAAACAGCTGGAAAGTTTTGTTAACCCTGGAACTGGCAGAAGGCCATGCATGGCCTTCTCTCAGGCGCAGAACGCAACAACTTGACACATTTGCAAAAATTTGCATATATTTGCATAATTGCTAATTTAACCCACTTAAAATTATCCAATCGTAATAAAACTGGCACCATTGGAAAGGAAATGAATTAAACTTCAATTTTTGTATTTACAACTTTTTCGTAAAACGTATATTTACATACGTAATCATCGTTTTAAAATATGCATATCGGGCTACAGCTGTTTCCACGCGCGAATCTGCAAACAATTGGACTGTTATTTCCCACTTCTTCAACGTTCAAGACTATCTACACCAATATTTCTTTGGCTATTACAAATACACCATTGGATTCGTCATGATTTTATCTTTCTGTTGGTGTCTTCCAATCAGATGTCACTGTAAAATTAGTCTTTCATTCATGAGGTACTGTAAACCCTTGCGATTGGACAGTCTCTCAACCAATAAACAGGCCATTTTGTCAACAGATATTCAGAAGGCTACGCCTAATATTTTGACAGATTGCTTTACAGCGTTTTGTAGAGCAAAGTCTGACGTTTCGAACAGTCTCAAGTAATCCAGATATAACCGGTTTTGTGTTTGTCTAGACAACAGTGGAAAGTGGCATTGTAATGAGAACGCCTTAGGCGTTTGTTCCCACGCTATTCAAACGACCCGTTCTACATGCACGTGTGGACCGGGGACTTTTTATTCAATTGATGTCTTTTTGTTATTCAAATAAACATAACTCAAACACTTTTCTGAACTAAGGAAAGACAAGTATACCGTTCTTTTCTTTGATTTATCCTCTACACTTTGTTATAATAATATTTCATTTTTGGTCAAAGCATATATTAGTAAATGACGTTACAATCTAGGCCTAGGTTTGTTACCAGTCGTGTACTTGAAACATAAAAACTGTTTTTTTCAAAATAAAAAATTTGAAATTGATAAATGTTTTTATACAGTTCTATTTAGAACTAAATTACGAAACTTTTTTACGCTTACTGTTTACTATTTACTCCATGTTTACTATTTTTTATGTAGGTCTAAAGTTGAACTTTTTCCTTTCGTTACTGAACATTTTTTGTTTCTTGAGCTAATAACATTTACAATTTCAAAATAAACTAATTTTTAGTGGCATATTTGAATTCTTTGAAGGTTCTTCTACAAAAAAGCTATTGAACACTTTTGGATTGGGGTTCATTTACTATTTTTGGCGAATTTTTAAAAATATGCTTGCAAAACGCTAAAAACGGGCTGGCCAATTTTAGCTTTAACCGTGCCTGGTCTAGGGTTAAAGTAATGTGAACCCCAAAACTAGCAACAATGATTTTCAAGATGGAGGGAACTGTAATGGTTTACAAAATATTTAAAATGTATGGATGAACAGGAAATTAAAAGCGTTCCTGCCTTATCGCCATAAAATATCAAGAGCCATCAAAAGTGTCACTATATTAAGGAATTTTGAAATAATGTTGAGGTTTCAACACTGAAGGAAGAAATCATGGATCAAAACATTTTTGGACTTTGGTGAGATCTTTTTATGTACCATCAAGATTTGAACTATTTTATGAACTATGCCATTTGTTTATCATAATTATTGAAAGAAACATTTTAATCATTTCAATTGGACTAACTGATTCTAAATTTTGAACTTATAAGATTCAACTAATAACTCTTTGCCTGTTTCTAATGAAACTTAATTAATGATTAAACTAATATTCAAATATGACTTCAAGTTTGTCTGAGTCCCAAGAATTTCACACCTCGTAGATATTAGAGTTGCCTGAGGCAAATCAACTAAAACATTTGTATTATTTTAAAAACCAAATTATTGTATGTATTAACGTTTTGAACATTTGGATCTATAATCACTATTAAATACTGATTTATTTACAGCCTATTCCATATCAAATCAACCACAAAAAAATGATTTTGACACCCACCATCTCAGATTTTGATGAAACTTGGCATGGTTGTTCTATTCATTGATTTAAGAAACCATACCAAATTGTTTCGCTCTACCTCTAATAGTTTAGATTTTACAGCCTCTTAAAGTTTTTGGATTATTGTGATTTTTATCGCTCGGCCGCAGAAAACTAAGTTTGTTTTCCGATAAAAAATAAATTATATCTTTGTTAGTTACCAGCCAATTTAGATGAAACTGTTTTTGAGTACACATCAATATGTCAGGAAGGATTTAAAAAATGTACAAAGCTGCCAAGTGTTTATTTGGGACCAGAAAAAAATCTTTAAGTATCATTTGTAGGATTTTCAAAACAAAACGCAGGGTTCTACGATAAATGAAATATCTACTAAAGGGAAAAAGATAATCATGAAAATATTTTTTTGTTTTTGTTCTAAGAGATGTGCTCTATCACATGAAAGAGTAAAATTAGTGGGTATTTTACTCCTTTATTATTTTTTCTCACTTCAAAAAAA
>JAGFPH010000469.1:530013-540093 GCA_018207615.1 Philaenus spumarius
TTAAAATTTTGTACACCACAGGGATCAAGTGAAAGAACTGTAAGACTGTGGGATTGTATCACAGGAAATCATGTACGTCTAATGACAGGTTGTAAGGTAACTCAATCATGTACCAGATATCTGAATGTTTTTTTATGGAACAGACAGATTCTGAAAAATGGTTAACACTTCAAGTTCTGATAGAAAACTTGAAATGAGGCAAGTATTTTTCTTAAAATCATTCTCCAAGAAAATCATTCTCTTTATTGTAACACCAGTAAGGCAGGTAAAGATTGCCCATCACCATTTTCTCCTGTGAAGCTAATTCAATGTCTATTGATAATTTCATCAACTGTATTATTGTTAACACACCAAACTTTTAATCGTCCGAGTCACAAGTTAACAGTTTTTATACTTTAAGGTTTGACAGTTTGATTTAACCATTGGCATTAGTTGTTTTCATGAGTTATTCCACTGCCCGTCTTTATTGGTCAAACTGGAATAAAATAAAGGGGAAAACAAAAAAACAACTTTGTGTACCGAAAATTAAGACTGCGGAGAAAATTGAATTTGTCACCAAATCAGCAATATAGTAAAGACACATTATAATAACTAACAAGTACAATACAACATTTTTATAAAGATGTGTTGAATCAGTGACCATTTATTAATACAGGTAATTTTTTAATATCTACTCTTCATTTGTTGTTTGATGTTTTAGGGACCCATATACTCATTATGTTTCTCAATAGAGGGTAGATTCTTGTCTTCGGCTGGTGCAGACTGCCGGATACTTCTGTGGGACTTGGCTCATGGACATTTGTTAGCAGAATTATCTGGACATTCAGGATCCATTCATAGCCTTGCCTTTAGCAGGGATGGTCATATTCTTACATCAGGTAACATTTCTTTTTAACATTCAACATCTTGCGTTTTCATTTTGATTGTGTTTTTGTTCATAGTCCTGTTTAAATATTCAATACAGGATGTTGTGGTTGTTAAAATAGCTGAGAAAAATAGAGCTTTAATACATTTTCTGCAAAGGCAATAATTTACAATCTTCAAGTCCCAAGTTTTAATTATTATTTTAAATTTTCCGAATAATAATAAAAATTTCCAAAATTGTAGGTAGAAATTAAGAAAGGAATACTGTATTTGCCAATTTCTACAGAACTGATATTTTCTAGGACTGAATTAGGACTTTTTTCTACTTTTTATGTTAACTGAAATTTTAGCTGTAAATAATGTATGATTATCAATATTGTAGGAATTTACACCTTGACTTATATTCTAGTGGTTTTTACTTTTCCATTCTTGTATCTTTACTATAATTATGTTTAAGTTTTGATTTTAACTACTTTATTTTATTTTCTAAGAATATAATTGAAATTGTCAAATTATTTAGTCTAATTTTAAAGAAATACAATAAGTAGCTTTCGCCATAACGCTATTAAAATTTGTATTCCATTTTAAAGTTTTGTACATTTTTGGATGCTAAAGACCAAGGCAACCAAGACTAATGGCAACAGAAATGGTTGTTGCCATCGCCATGATCACTGTTCTCATTGCTGCAGCGATGGCATCAGAGCGTACCTAAGCTAGTTAGTCACTCCTGTGGTGCCGGATTTTCTCCACCAAGTTTGTGTCTTCTTTGTCGACTGGTTGCGGGAACCATCTCTGTCTCTGCTCCAGCATCTCACAACCAAAGATAACGTGTCTTGCAGACTTTTGAGCCTGTTCACAAAGTCAACCGTTTTGGTTGCCGTTTAAGGTCCTAACTGTTGCTACATTTTTCCTGAACTGACCACCCATGTCTAGGTATGAGTTCAATAACTCTTCTGAGCAGTTGTTAGTTTAGCTTAATCAGGGACTCAGTGCTTGGTCCCCTGATTAATCATTTACGTTGTGTGTGCCTGAGTATTTTGCACCATCTCTGGCACTGCTCTTCCCGGCCCAGTTGTTCACTGTACTCATTGCATGTTTTGGTTAAAACCCTAGAACCGGCATCGTTAAAGCTAAAATTGAAAAGCCCGTTTTTAGCGTTTTGCAAGCATATTTTTAGAAATTCGCCAAAAATAGTAAATGAACCCCAATCCAAAAGTGTTCAATAGCTTTTTTGTAGAAGAAACTTAAAAGAATTCAAATATGCCACTAAAAATTAGTTTATTTTGAAATTGTAAAAGTTATTAGCTCAAGAAACAAAAAATGTTCACTAACGAAAGGAAAAAGTTCAACTTTAGGCCTACATAAAAAGTAGTAAAAATTTTTTGTAATTTTTTTCATAAATGTAAAAAAAGTTTCGTAATTTAGTTCTAAATAGAACTGTATAAAAACATTTATCAATTTCAAATTTTTTATTTTGAAGAAAACAGTTTTTATGTTCCAAGTACACGACTGGTAACAAACCTAGGCCTAGATTGTAACGTCATTTACTAATATATGCTTTGCCCAAAAATAAAATATTATTATAACAAAGTGTAGAGGATAAATCAAAGAAAAGAACGGTGTACTTGTCTTTCCTTAGTTCACAAAAGTGTTTTGAGTTATATTTATTTGAATAACAAAATGACATCAATCTAATGAAAAGCCTCTACGCTACACTCTGCGTATAAGACGGGACATTTGAATAGCGTGAGAACCCACGCGCTAGATTTTCTCACCAGAACGTACATTTCAACTGTCGTCTAGACGAACAAAAAACCGGTTATTTCTGGATTACTTCCCACTGTTCGAAACTTCAGACTTTGCTCTACAAAATGGTGTAAAGAAATCCGTCAAAACATAAGGCGGTGTCTTCACAATATCTGTTGACAAATGGGCTGTTTCATTGGTTGAGAAACGTCCAATCGCAAGGGTTTACAGTAATTGTTATGAAGATTACTAATGTTATAGTGACATCTGATTGGAAGACACCAACAGAAAGATAAAATCTTGACGAATCCAATGGTATCGTTATAATTGCCAAAGAAATATTAGTTTAGATGGTCTTAAACATTGAAGAAGTGGAAAATAACAGTACAATTGTATGGAGATTCGCGCACGGAAAGAACTGTAGACCGATGTGCATATTTTAAAACGATGATTACGTATGTAAATATACGTTTTACGAAAAAGGTTGTAAATACAAAAATTAAAGTTTAATTCATTTCCTTTCCAATGGTGCCAGTTTTATAACGATTGGATGATTCTAAGTGGGTTAAATTATCGATTATGCAAATATATGCAAATTTTCGCAAATGTGTGAAATTGTTGCATTCTGCGCCTGAGAGAAGGCCATGCATGGCCTTCTGCCAGTTCCAGGGTTAATGCAACACTTTGATTCCGGCTCTGCTCTATGAAGGATGAAGATATGCTTCTTTCTTTGCGAAATTGTCTGTCATTTCATTCCCTTGTAAGCCACGGTGTTCTGGCACCCATCCCAATTTCATCATGTTTTTTGTGGCGAGTTTTTCATCATCTTTCTCCAGTTTTTAGATGTGATTTGTACTAAGTCCAACACTTTAAGTGCTGCCTCACTGTCTGAGGGAATTAGGATATTTCTACAGTATTTTGACAATCCTAACTGAGCACATGTAGCAACCGCTAAGAGCCCACACTGATGTTTGTACAGAAGGTACAGACCTTGCTCAGTAATCTTCAGAAACTTAGAAGACTGAAAAGGGGAAAACACTAAGAACTAAAAACCTAGTATGGTTCATAGACATTTTTATGGGCAGGAACTCGGGCTATAGTGTATATAGTGCGTCAGCAAGGACAAACATCAGTGTGGGCTCTTAGCGGTTGCTACATGTGCTCAGTTAGGATGGTCAAAATACTATAGAAATATCCTAACTCCCTCCGACAGTGAGGCAGCACTTGAAGTGTTGGACTTAGTACAAATCACATCTAAAAACTGGAGAAAGATGTTCTCTAATCACTATTCAAACTCGCCACAAAAAACATGATGAAATTGAGATGGGTGCCAGAACACCGTGGCTTACAAAGGAATGAGATGACAGACAATCTCACAAAGAAAGAAGCATATCTTCATCCTGCGATGATCTTTAACAGAAAAACATACTCGGCTGGGATTTACATTGAGTCCTTCCCTTGCACACAAGGATTTTACATGTCTCAGGCGTCTATTTATGATATCCGAGATGGTGTCATCACTTTTTCCAATTACGAATTCTTCTGCATACCAGTGGATGTTCCCATATGGCTAATTTCTGTAAGGAGACCATTGACCACTATCCTCCACAGCAGAAGTGAAAGTACTCCTCCGCGTGGGTACCGTTTTGTGGCTGTGACCTTCAAAGGTTCACCAAGTAGAGAGGACTGTATATGCCTACTTCGAAGCATGGAGTCCAACCCTAGATTTTACAGTTTTCACATTATTGACTCAAATAACGTATTACCAAATGGGCCTCCTATGTCCAAGAAAGCACACAATTTCCTTCCTTTTCAAGGCATCCTCGATTCTGCCCACAAGATTTTGTGGAGCAGGCGCCCAGGATTTTCCAGATTGGTTTGCATGTTGATTTAGATGAAGGAGTACCCCTTTTCTTATGTATCTTTCCACAAGCCTCGTCACTGTTTTGAAGAGAAAAGAAGATAAGCCGAAGGGTTGATAGCTTTGCCATCTGAATAGTTTGCTCTGCCATGCTTAGGAATGAATGTCACTCTGCTAGCCCTTCATCCCTGCGAAATATACCCCTAAGCTACGCTGGCTCTGGATAGCATAGCTTGCAGATAATTTAGATCAGGACGTACCAGGTCTTTTCTGTGATAATGCTTTATTTATATATTCCATGTCCACCAGGTGATTGAAAAAGGCTGAATTTGTTTATCGCCCAACTCGTTTAATTTGGAAGACGTAACTATGCATCCGGCTGTTCTGATAGCTGCATGAGAAAGATCATCAACCAGGAGGTCAAAGTATGATCTTTATGGTCTTCCTTCTTTGCAAAGGTTTTCCAATCTTTGACCTTAAAGCTTTGTTGATGATAGTAACTATAATAATAATATTCTGGATCTTCTAAAAGTACTGAGAAATGAGCCTAGGCTTTCATAATTTTAAATAATGTAGACCTATACCAAAAAAGAATTGATTGTTACATTAACCGTTATTATTCTCATATTCTGGACTAAAAGTATTGCAATACACAATTGTTATAAATGTAGAAAATAGGCATAGGCTTTCTTAAATGATTTTATAATAATTGAACTAATATAGTACTACATCAAAAAAGAATATTTCTTTCCTTTATAATTGTGCATCGCCGGACTTATAGATCAAGAAATGAGAATAATAATTGTCCATGTTTCGATAAACTCTAGTTTGGTGCAGGCTTACATTATTTCAATTGATTGTAAAATTCTTTATTAAAGCCTAGACTCGCTTAAAACATGTATAATTTTGTATTGCCTTAGAAGTACATATTACTTGTACATACTTCTAAGTATTAATTAATAGTCAACCCTTTCCCCGGTATTCATAATTGGCACCAAGTGCTTCATACCAGACCTCTTAAATGGCCAAACTTGTCACTTATATTCAGTTAACATATTAATTATATTATGTACGGATCCACTATATAGTTATTATTAAAAGTGCAGGCTCTAAAATTTAATCTGTCTGACCATTTTACTGAAATATTAGTATTATCGCATATATTATTTCTCAAGACAATTTTTTTTTCGGTACGCCATAACTTCCTTAATACATCATCAAATTACATGAATGAGGCATCATTTTAAAGCTTTCCTTAACCACTACACGGGAAAAATAGACAAACAGCTTAAAATTCATGTTTTAATAACAAAAATTGATTTAAAAAACTTTTATATTATACTCTGTATGTTCCTAATGAAAGGCGCCATCTACTAACCATCTGTTTAACTAGCATGACAGCTGTTAGTTAGATTGTTTACACTGTAAGATTGTATAGGGAAACTGTTATTTATAAACCAATGTAAATAAATAAACTTAATTAACTGAATTAAATCAACGTGTTAAATCAGGTAAATGTAGGCCTACTCCGAACTTGCGAAATATTCGCACGGGTCAGCTAGTGTTTATTATTAATATAGAAGATAATATATTAATAAATATTACCTTGTTAAATTTGTCCGTCTTGTGACTTCTGAAGAATGTTTATTTTTCGTCTTATTCTGGTGATGTTTATTATTACGTCTTTTAGCTAAACATCACCTTGCTATTTCTCCTGTTCCACTTCAAAACCAATTGCATCTGAACTGTAGCTATCACTAGAATCGTAATTTAAATCAGAATCATAACTTTCTCCCCTAGTATTTCTTCAATTTTACTTTCATTCACAACGTTCTGTCGCACTGCCATGTTTTACACGACACTAGCATAAAAAAAGTTGTGTTGCAACTTCTAAACACAGATCTAAAATTCTAAACAGTTAAAAGAAATTACAACTCTATTAACAACATACTGTAAAATGTTCTTTGAACAAGTTTCTGAAGTTAGTTTTAAAATAATCCAACAGATGGTGAAGTTATACGCATTTAAAGTACTACTGCGGATTAGTACGGGAAAACAAGAGAGTGAAAAAAATAAATTACTACGAGTTACTACACGGAATACGGGGGAAAGGGTTAATTAATTTGTTTTAGGCCACCTTTATTTCAAACTAATTAATTCTACATTTTTAAAGTGACTTTCATAGGAATACGACTGAAGATGGACTACTTCCTCTGATAAGGATAATGTTTTCTTCAGCATAAACAAAACACGCTGATCATTTATTAAGTTAAATTTATTTTTTCAAACTTGTTTTTTAAATTATATATTATTTTAAAATTATATGTGTTTAAAGTATATAATTTTTTTTTTTTCGAAAAACTTTGTGAAAATGTAAATCTCTGGAGGTATAAGATATTGAATAATTAAATCAACATTTTTTAGAGTTGTAAGGTAATTTTTAGTTTATTGTTTTAGGATCACTAGATTGCACCATAAAGTTATGGGACTTTACAAGATTAACAGAAGAGATATCACTTGAAGATGTTAATGTATCACATAATCCTGATATAAAAAAGAACAGTGACAATTACCTACTGCGATCGTATGCCACCAAAAGCTCTCCACTCCTCTGCTTACATTTTTCCAGACGAAATGTTCTATTATCTGTCTGTATGTACGACTCGCCTTCATAAAGACTTGATTTTTATTATTTAAAATACTTATTTTTTTAAAAGAATGACTGTTCTAGTTTAGTCGTAAATTTAATTAAAATTCATAAATTATATATTACTTACTCTACAACTCATTTCTCTACCTGTATTCTTTCTTGAAAAATATGAATTTTTAGCACCAAGCTATAAATTTGAATTTTTTTTTACATAAGCAATTTAAGATTAAGAAGGTAAGGACTTGGAAAGGATGTTGTCAATGAAAACTCTTTGTGTCCAATATACATAGTTCTGTGCTCTTCATGAACAGCTAGCTACATTAAAGTAGAACTTGGATAATTCAAACCTTAAGGGAACAGTAATAAATTATCAAACTCCATGACTAAAAAAAACTTTATTTACCATAAAATAAAATTGCAAAAGAACAATAACGGAGACCTCTTGCTAAAAATATACTGAATTTAATATTTTTTTAGAACCAACAAATTATTTTGTTTTCTTAGGTCTTAGATTACAGCAATAATATTCATGACAACCAGAAAATGAACAAATCCTCTTAAATTAAAAAGAGCTACATAAAAAATAGTTTATGATAGGAAATGAAACCAAGTTGTTCGGGTAAAGGAAATCCATACGGAAATTTTTAATAAAATCCTTTTTTAAAACAATTATCTATCCAAAAATTTCAGGATTTACTTACCAGCTTTCTGTCTTGTTTCAATGCAAATTAAATATTTTTGAATCTCCTCCTCACAGCAAAGCATTCTGCCACCACCGAGTTTCTCTAATATAAAGTAAAAAATGGTAATACAGTACAGTCTCGCTAATCCGGACTTGATGGGATCGGACTCTATCCGGATTAGACGGAAAAAGCTTAAAAATGCATACCGTTTGTGTTTTTAGTAAGAAAACGTATTAAAACTAGTGTTTTGGTAATACAGTATACAGTAAATATCAGCGACCACAGAATTACATAGACTGGTCAAGTCGAACGCAAGAGTGAAGCCAGTTTTAGAGTCAAATACTCACACAATATGATGCAGGTCGCGAGCCGAAGGCCGGCCGCCCGTACATGTTGCCACATTACCCGCGAAACGAAGCTCGTGTTCTGTTGTATGATAGAAACTACATAGCCAATTTTTTTCAAAAAATACTTTTCAGAACATGTAGCTTTTCAGCTACATTTCTCTCGCTTGCATGACGCACCTGCCCTAAAAACAAAAAATTTTCTCGCAATGCAACTTTTTGATGTCACGAATTAAAAAGTATAAAAAAGCTAAAGTGCCAAACCAATTTTATTTTAAAATTGTGAACACATCACTAGCGTCCCACACTATTAAACTGTAAGTTTGTCAAGTTTCAAAGATTTTTAAGCATTTTCAGCTATTGAAACCACAGTGTAAATGAATAGGGCGCACTGAAAATTTCACTCCAGACGTCTAACGAGAAACAAATCAAAAAGGGACTGTTGATTCGACAGATAGTTAGACAGGCAGTCTGCAGTCAGGTATAGTGTGGCGAGCTGGTGAAGTGAGTCACTTCCTTGAAATACTGTAGGACAAGAGATAATTGGCCGAACCTTTCTATCCTCGGCTGAGCTTTCTCTTCACGCTAAAAATAGCCAAGGACAAAATGAACCCTTTACTATTTTCGCTCTCAGCAAACAATTGCGTGTACTGTACCCAGTAAAATACTGCAATTTCTATTACTTTCCTTACCCTATACTAGGTAAGGTAAGTATCGGGATCGACCCAAAAATTCGATGTCGAGTTTTCATAATATCTTTACGTTTCAAGGCCCCCCTGAGTCCAAAAAATGCATTTTTGGCAATTGGTCTGTCTGTGTGTGTGTGTGTCCGGAGTGCCCAGGGCAAACGGCTGGACGGATCGAACTGAAATTTACAGGATATCTTCAAACATGTAAACAATTAAACCCATGTAAATTTGAAGCAAATCGGAGGTGGTGTCTTACCGTGGGAGCAGTTTTTAGCACATTTTTGGTATTTACTCCAAATTCCCTCTAACGATTTTGATTAAACTTTGCTAACATACTCTACTCCGACCCCCTTAACACCCTATGTACGCGAAAGACCGTTAAAAATTCGTTGAAAAAAGTTATTACAAAAACCAAGTTATTTTGTTTTTATCTCTGAAATGGCTGCTCCTATCGACTTGAAAATGGCCTCATTCGATTCAGCGTCCAAAATAATGTCAAAAACGATACCCCACTCAACTTTTTCCATTTTTTCAAAAATTGCCCCCAAAAAGAGCGTTTTTGGGGGTAAAAATGTCTTTTTTTAAACTAGTCGTGTTTGGTATCAAATTTGACATTTTGTGAGGTTAGAAATCGATTGAGACCAAAATCAGGTCCGTGGGATTAACCGTTTTGAAGTTAGTACCGCTTTCTTCGAAACGGATACTCCTATTAACTCGAAAATGGTATCATCAATCTCCGTCTCGAGAAATTTGATAATTTATACAGCATCTATTTTGGTAAGGAAAGTTGTGTGATGTGCACACCAGATGTTTTTTTTTTAGGGCCTTCCGGATTATCGGAGACCGGATTAGCGAGACTGTACTGCACTAAGTGAGATAAGGCGGTCAATTAAATAAGTACAACTTCACAAGTGTTACTCACTTTATTCAGAACACAGGGCTTATGACATTTGATTTAGCTCATAAACTAAAATTTTGCTTTCCAATATTGTAAATACAGCAGATTGAAGCAAAATGTTATACAAGCACAATTTGAATAACATACTTTCAGATCAAAAAACTAAATCAAATTAAATATATATACAATATAATTTGGTAGTATTCATTTAATTACCCAGTTAAAACAAATACAGCAAAGTTTTTAACAATACAAAGGGATTCTTTGGTTAAATTACAATCTCCCTTATGTAATTCATTTTTTTTTTATCATACACTACTTACATTTTATAAACACACACATATA
>JAGFPH010000469.1:540410-559284 GCA_018207615.1 Philaenus spumarius
TTGACTTACCTTATGACCTGTCATTAGACGTACATGATTTCCTGTAATACAATCCCACAGTCTTACCGTTCTGTCACTTGATCCTGATGCTACATAGTTAGAATTGGGATGAAATTGAACACACTGAAAATAATTGTTTAAAATTAGTACACTCTTTTAATTATTCAATATTTATGTAAAATAATTTTAAACTATAATAGTTTTGTAAAACTTGCTACGGCAATATTAATCATGGTATAAATGATATGCCAAACCAGAATGGAACAAAGTGTAATAATATGAAAAAACAAACACATAATTTTTAGTAAATTTTGTAGAATTTACTAAAAATTGTGTTTGTTTTTTCATTAAAATGGAGTTTGACCATGTACCTTAAGTACGTTTGAATTTATTAATGTTTATAGCTTTAGATACAATGACCTCAACTGATTCTATTATTTTTTATTAGCTATTGTATTTTTAAGGTCATCTATATGTATAAAAGCGAAATACCACTCACCACGATTTCTCAAAAACTACCGAACGGATTGGAATGAAATTTGGTATGTAGCTTCCTCTAGGGCCATAGGTTCTTACTAAGAAAGGGTTTGAAAAAATTCGAAATTTTAGGGGGGTTTGGGGGGATCAAAGTTATTAAAAAACGATTAATTCAAAACTACCGAACGGATTGAAATGAAATTTGGTATGTAGCTTCATCTAGGGCCATAGGTGCTCACTAAGAAAGGGTTTGAAAAAATTCGAAATTTTAGGGGGGGTTTGGGGGGATCAAAGTTATCTAATCACGATTTCTTCAAAACAGATTGGAATGAAATTTGGTATGTAGCTTCCTCTAAGGCCATAAGTGTTCACTAAAAACGGGTTTTTAAAAATTGGAAATTTTAGGAGGGTTTGGGGGGTAAAAATGACTAAATCACGATTTCTCCAAAATTACCAAACAGATTGGAATGAAATTTGGTACGTAGCTTCCTCTAGGGCCATGGGTGCTCACTAAGAAAGGGTATGAAAAATTTCGAAATTTTAGGAGGGGTTTGGGGGGATCAAAGTTACTAAAATCATAATTTCAGATCTTTTATTATTATGACAATAGTGCTTTTATTATTTAAGATCTATATATATAAAAGCCACCACTCACCACTTAAAACGAATACAATTACGTTAAAAAAAATGAAAATACCAACCACCACGGGCAACACCGTACGGGTCAGCTTGTTATTTATAAATTTACAAATCACTGATACAATGCACACGCAAACGGAAACGGATGGAACCAAGGGCACAGCACAGTTGAACCAGGCAATCTGTTAACAGGAACTCATTCACACGCAACAATCCAAATAAATAAGACAGTGGATTACGGTCCAAAAATATTGACGGGTAATTTTTTAGTTATTGCAATAAAACTTTTTATCACCGATCAATAATAATTTTTCTTACGTTCATCTTCAATCAACTCTAAATTGGTGACTCGAATAAACTTACATCTACATCTGAGAAGTGGCCAGCAAATATCCTTAAAGGTTGGTGATGATCTGTAGCCCAAAGTCTAGCTGTGCGATCATGACTGGCAGTTGCAAAGTAATATCCATGAGGTGCAAACCTAACATCCCATACAGGAAGTGTGTGACCCTTGTAGCACACTAGACAAGTCCATGTCAACAAACTCCATAACCTGACTGAATCACAATCACTAATTTCAAAATTATTGTACAAAATAAAAGTTATAAAAAACAGTAACAAAAATTACATAAATAAAAACTAAATTGCTGCACATAGAATTTGGTCAATATCAATTTATTTTAAACCACAACTTGTCTAAACAAAATTAAATAGACCTACATATAGCTGCAAAATGCGCTATAAACGCGGCATGGCACAACTACCTTTTAGGTAACGCAGTCCCACTTAGTGCTAAGTATACATGTTTTAATTCTATTGTACAAGCCATGGGCGTCATCAGCAGTTTTTTATTGGGGGGGGACACATTCCGGGGGGGGGTCCGGGAATGTTGAAAATATTACTTCTGAAAACATAGTTTTTAAGCATTTCTGAGGAGAAGTTAGGTGAAAACGAGAGATTGTTTTTTTAATGTCATCTTCTTTTTTTCGCTTCATAATAAAATTACGATATTTGAAAATGTCTCACTATTTAATTACGCACAAGAATTGTAAGCAAAAGCACGTAATTTTTGTTCACACCGATTATCGTAGGATAATACGGTAAGCACGACTAAAATGTAAGGTTATGTTTAACTGCTGTTGATTGACAAGTGGAGTGGAAGCAGACGGAATGAGGGAATGTCTGTGCGTTGTCTCCATGTCTGCTAGCCCGTTTCCGCCTACATCAGCATCGCGTTCTTCCACGTTGTTGTTTTTATGATTACCTTACGTCATTTTGTCACCTTTAGAATGGTTTTATGCAAAGGTTTGGCGTCATGCGAATCAGCGCCGCGTTCCTAGTTCTATTGAATGAAATGGGAGCATTTATGCACAAGTCGCAAAAATTTGTGTCGCCGGTGGAACGCTGCCGGAGATACCGGCGAGAGATATTTAAAATGCGGGTGCCGAGACTGTCACTCATTCGCTCTAAATACATTGAATCAAATTGGTGCATTTATACAGGGCGTTCGGCCTCTTGCGACAGAGCAGTGGATAGATTCCTGCTCTTCTTGGAATCCAGGGGTGGAGAAGGTTCTATTGTTCTATACATTTTATGTTTCCATTTTCTTTTAAAGGTGTTTTTTTTTTTTAGTTTTAGTAGTTAATTATTTCTGTTACCAGAAATTGTTTCTTGTCAGGTAAAACAAATAAGGATAGTTAATAATTTCTTATGCTATCTGTTATTTTTCTGTTTAAGGAATTTGTTTCTGTAAGCAAAACAAAATAATTTAGTTTATTTGTTGTTTTCCAGTTTATAACAAAAAGCACAATCTATTGTTAATGTTATGATTTAGTAAAATCATTTTTTAATGCCTTTTGTTTATTATATCACATGTTATTATTTATTTTCAAACATTTAGTTTAGTATCTGCTAAACTAATAAATAACTTTTGTATTTGTAGCTATTAACAATTGTAATAAACGTGAATTTAATTAATGATTGTTTTATTATTATTTAAATTATTTAACCATAGAACCGGCAGTGCTGTCAATCCAACACATTTGTAACGAGTGATTGTATTGAATATTTGACCCATTAAAAATCTTCCAATCTCAAAAATACAAACACCATTGGAAAGGTAATGTTTCAAACTTTAATTTTTGTATTTACAATTTCTTTCTAAAACGTATATTTACATATGTAATCGACGTTTTAAAATTGTAGATTTCTGTAAACCTGAATACACGCGTGGATTCGAATACAATTGTACTGTTATTTCCCACTTCTTCAACGTCCCAGACCATCTACAGGAATATTTTGATCAATAATATAAAGATACCATGGGAAGCACGTGACAGTCAACATGGTGAAAACGCGGGACGCGCCAAGTTCAAAGTTTTTCCGGAACGCATGACACAAACGCTTTGCATAAAACCAGCCTAACCTATGTTAGTTTTAGTATGTTAGTTTTAAGATACTTGCTTTATTTCAATTTAGTAGCCTGATGATGCCTAACGGCGAAACATATGTTGCTCAGTAATAAATTATAATTGTGAAATTTTACCAATTGGTTATTTCTATCCCTATAATTATTATTTAAAGCATATTGTAAAATGTAAATGTGCTTTAATCATAGGTTAAAACTAGTTTATTGTCACTGTAAAAGCACTCAGTATTACACTTGAATGTTTGTTTTTTATTTTTATTTTTGGTTATTTCGGTTTATTGGAATTCTACTGTATGTTGTAAATTGTTACTTTGATGAAGTTGATACTAATTTTTGTTTACCAAAGAATAATAATTTTACTAAATTACAAGAATTTACTTACTAGTGGTGTCTTCAGAACATGAAAGAAGTAAGGTTCGGTCTGGGCTGAAAGCTAATCTATACACTGGACCGTTATGGCCAAGTAGTGAGCGGGAAGTTTCAGCATTTCTGTCGTCCATTATTCGTGCTAATACATCATCTACAAAATAATATACATATTTCAGTCTAAAATCGAATACTTGAAAACTGGGCCTAAATTGATCGTCGTTAGAGTTTAGATTGAATTGAAATTAAAAAGTCTAGTTTTGGATCACATTTTCAACTATAAAAGCCCACATAATGGTGAAATTAAGTTAAATTCTTTAAGTAATAACAGATAAAAAAATGCATTATTATTTAGTCTTACAAATAACCAATAAGAAACAAATTATTGTGAAAAATAAAATATTTCAAAATTTTCAAAGTTGGATATACGCTTGAAATACATGTATACCGAATTATTATATTGTGCCAAAGGTACAATGCCTTACAATATCAACATAAACAGGATATTTTAAGGTCACATTACCTACTTCTCATAAGGGGGTTGTCATTTTGATGAATAATTGCGCAGCTTGTATATCATAGCAAACAGGAATGCCTACCATGACGTGTGATAAAAGTAACGATTGTTTTCAGATACATTTGACCGAGTTGGAGTTTAAACCAATGCAATTTAAAAAATACATTTAAATAAACATTAAAAATACTAATAAAAGTTAATATTGATTACAGGAACACATACCTGCTTCTGTATCTATTTCTTGTAAGATTTCTGCAGCCTTCATTGCCCTTAGTTTTTGAGGCATAAGACTCCAAAGCTTAACAATCGAATCAGAAAATCCAACGGCCAAAATACTAGAGTCTTCTGACACTTCAGCGCATGTTACACTATAAGATTACAAAATTAATTTAGAGTTTAATTGTCTACACATATAAGTTCAATTAATTTCAAATCATACAGTATCCAATGAAGTTCTTCAATGTTTACTTTGTTAACTTCCTCACTAAAAATCCAGCACATACCGATAAAAGCTCTCTAGTAATTCTGAAAAATTTGTGTTACAAAGATTAAATGAAGAACTATATGAATAAAACTAATAACAGTTAGTTCATGTCTACCTTTAATAAAATAGCACTGCAACATCACTTATAAAATAACTTGAATTTTTACTGATTTTCATTATTTGAACTTTGGAGTGCAGAAAATTTATAAAAATGTTATTTAGCATGCAATACACCCAGTGAGTCCTTATTGATATAATTGCTAATAAAAAAATTATTTACAAAAAATAACTTTTCACACATTATAATTACCTAATCATTTTTATGTATATAACAAAAAACTATGGTGCGCCATCACACTACAGAACTATTGCTTGGTCCTTTTTGAAAAGTATGTTTAAAGAATGAATTAGCAGAAGAAGACAACCAAATGGTCTTTTCCCCAGACTTAATAGTAAGGGCTGCGTTACATTGGTCGAATAGAAGGGCGAGTTAATGGCCGAGTTAGAACTTGACCAATGTAGACAGAATGGCGAGTCGCGTGATGGGCGAGTCGGTTCCTAGACCCATTTGGCGGGCGAGTCGAGTGGTTTCAACAGACAGAAAGCTGCTCGCCCACTCGCCTTTCCCTACCATCAACAGTTTTATACTGCCTCCATACTCGCCCTGTGTAACCGTTCAGTCGAGTGGAGAGTGCGAATAAAGAAATGTGTTTTTCTGCCTTCTCGTCATACCTACTGTCATACTTTTCTATACTGCATGTGAACGAACATGTCTATCATGCAGCGAGCACAAACTGGGGCCGAGTCAGCTTGCCCTTCTACTCGACCAATGTAACCCACCCCTTAAGGATTTTTCAATATTTTTTATGGTAAGAAATAGAGTTTACTCTGTGAGAAGTAACTGCACTGGCAGCTTAAAACAAACTGAACTTCTCGTTAAAGAATATAAATTTTACCTTTAAAAAGAAAGAGGACATTTTTAAATGTATTAGTTTAGTATGTATACATAAACACACAGTTGTTCCTATTTAAAAATTGAAAAAATGTAAAATTTAGGGGTTTCGTAAACGGACGTGACACGCGATCATTATAAATAAAACAACAGATTTGGATCAGAAGCTTAACACTTTGGCAAGATTGTTTGTGTTTTATTTTACCGTATTCGCTGGTTTAACCGTTAAATATATATCAAAACAGTATGCAACAATGTGAAATACACCTCAAGACCTGATTTGTAATTTTTATGTTCGTTCGGGAGTTATGAGTAAAAAACTGGTGGAGAACGGGATTTTTAGCATTTATTGGTGCATAGCTAATAATTTACGAAAGCCTAAAAGGGATATATAGAATTAGATGTATAAATGACGTGATATGTTAGGCTGTGTCGATTGCTCGCGCGAGTCAAGAGCAATGGTCTTGCCGAGTTTTTGCCCGTAATGGCGGGCTCTACCGGCCTCGCTGCCCCGCATGCATTAAGTATAGGGAAAGCTATATAACTCTGTCCTCTCTGATGCGACTCCCCCCTCCCTCACCACATTGCTCGCACGCACAAGTACTACCGCCAGACCTCAATACAGCCTGCGAGCGATACATCATATATCAAAAATTGATAAATCTGTACTTGAAAGAGCAGTCCTACTAAGAGAATATAACAGTTTTTGTTTAAAATAACGAAACGTTAATGCAATGAAACTAAAAACTATTGGATAGTAAAATAACCGAATGGAACGAATAATCAAAACTTCTTCTGCATATTTCCAAATTAAAAAACTCTCTCCAAAACTTTGCTGCCCTGGGCACGTACCTACGTTTCCCATGCGGTAAATCCGCCCGTGATCGTAAACAACTTGACGGTGCCTAGTTTATGACGACGCTTATGTTGTGCTCGCTGGTTGACCTCTGTACAATACAGACAGCAAATCAGCTGATCTCGGTTCGGATCCTTTGGTCCTCGGCCAGATTTGTTTCACAGCCTCTTCGTCGTAAATTTCCAGTGTTTGACAACAGCGAATATAGGCAAAAGCTAACGTTTTTGCCGAAACAAAGCCAAAAAGTAACAAATTATATAAGTTAGAGAGAGAGAGGGTTTAGCTGTGGCAATCGTTCCATGATCATAAAGTTGCAAATGTAAATACATTTTTGTTCCTAAATATGATTTCAACTCAAATTTTTGGACCCATTACCACAACTTCCTTGGGAAGTTAATAAGGGTCTACAAGCCAGCAGCAAAAATACTAGCCCAAACAATTGTCCCAGGAGCATTTATAATTTCCATAAATTAAACAATTGGAACACACACAGACAAGACAGTTCAACACACTACTAAAACTAGTTAACAAAATACAATAGGTAATCTGGACGAAACAAGTAAGCCTTTATTGAATAAGATGGTGAGAACACTTTTCCCCGATATAAAATTTCTTTTCATAGTTCATTTAAAAATTGATGCACACCTAAATTTGGTTCAAATTGAACGGGGAAGGTCTACAAAGACCACAAGGTACTGGCCCTGATCATCAATGTGAGGTAACTAAAATGTCACATTATTATCTGGTAAATTAAGTTATTGAAATATTTGAGAAGAATCGTTACTTAAAATTAACAAATTTTTAAGTTAAAATTTTAATACTATTCTGAAAACTCTTGAAACTTGTAAAAGTTATGATCGCTCTCATCTCAAACTTAAAAACCCACTCTTGTTTGGTTAAATATGTTACGTTTAAGGATCGATTTGTACAATTAAATTAACTGATTTTACATATAATATTCAAACAGACTAACTAACTTACGTTTGAGCAGTATTGAGCAAAGTATAGGAACAAATGGAAGGCAAGTTGTCTGGACCCAAAGTCACACGTTTCATTGCTTCTCTCATAGCCTTGATCTTTTCCAATTTGTCAGCATCTTTTCTAAAAAAAAGGAACAAATTTACTTAGGTCTGAAATTATTATTGGCAAATGGCCTACTTACATTTCGGGAACAATTAAATTTGTTTTGTAAAAACAAGAAAATTCAACAATTGATTAATTCTTTAACAATATTCTAAAAAATATTATAAATTTTTAAATATTATAGGCTATATTTTTGATTATTCAAAACATCTTGGTAAATGATGACAATATGTAAAGTTAATAATGTAAACATAATATCAAAATATCATAATTAATCTTGACTATGTAAATTATCCTAATTAGCTACATTAAAGAGAGGTTGTGGCTGCAAAACATGTACCTACATAACAAAAGATAAATTGATTTAACAAAACACTACAATTGACCAACAAGGGATATTTTACTTACAAGTCTGGCAGTGGCATTCGGTCTGAAGGTGGGGCATTGGGATCAGATTTTGCCTTCTTATAAAGAAGTGGATCTTTTTTTGCCTTTTTTTTCTTTGGTTTGTCAGGAGTTTGATCTCCTTCTCCACCTTCCTCTTCTTCATCAACAGGAACATATTGTAAATCTGGCTCCTTCAGCATTCCATAATATACTTTAGCTTTATTGTCTGTAAATAGAAAAAAAAAAAACAATTAAAGTGCATAATACAACACAGGCTAGGTTAATCTTTTCACTTTGGCTGCACTCAAAATTCTCAAGGAATAAAACACACAATTTTATATGAAGGATTGCAACAATTGTAAATACACAAAAACAATCGTATAATGGTTTGCATCGAAACAAAGTGTATTACCTTCAATTGTCTAATCACAATATAGAAACAAATTAAATCAAATAAATGTAATTTGTTAGGTATCAGTCTACATTTCAATATGTTATATTAGCCTGTCAATCTTGTGTTTGTTTCTTTGGAATAAGAGTCAATCTACATACTTTGAGTGTTAGAAAACAATTTTTTGTTTGCTTAATAGCCCAGTTGGTATAGGTTACAACTACCAGTAATTTGCAATACGGCTGAATTTTTTTTATAAGTACATTAAAGTATGTAGATTAACATAAAAAAAAGTTTACCAGTCTATCGATTTCCCAAAGTCGAAAAAAAAATCGATTATCATTTTTTTTCCGATTATCCTTAATATTTCGAGCTGGGATGAAGATAGAGGAAAATAAAAAATACCACCGTGTAGGGGAGGTATTTTTCAACAAAAAAGGTCATATGTATTTATTTCGTCCGAGCAATGGTTTGTCTGGAAAAAATTCGATAATGCAGGTATGTATTTTGCAGCAGGGGAAATCACTAAAAGGGGACATCTTATTCATATATGAAGCGTTGGCTCATTCTAAATTGGCCGAATTTTAATATATCGAATTGAAACTTGACATAGGAGTTAAAATATATATTTAACATTTATGCTGAGTCTGTAACACTTATGTCCATGTCACAGAGAAATTAATAAAATAAAATATGAATCAGCTGTTTCCTATAGTGACTAATGGAACAGAGATTTGGTCTAAATGAATAAATGACGCAATACATAAATAATACTAATCATTTAATTTTTTCATATAAATACATTTCTTAATGACGCAGAGTAATTACAGTAGAATCATTTTTTTTTATTATTACAAATAATAAAACATAAAAGCAGACTGTAAAAGTAGGTAATGTAAAAGCAGACTTAAAAAACATATTAATATATGAGCGTGTAAAAAGTGAAAATTATACAGAAACTTTATTTCAACGAGTGGTGAGTTATAAGCGAACGGTATGAAGCGGTATTTGGGACTATAAACAGTTCGATGAATAAATAAATAAAAAGAATATAACAACAGTACAGAGCACAATTTAATAAATCGAAAACTTAATATGATAATATGTACAGTGATCATGAAAGCAGCTGGAAGAGAGAGAAGGGACCAATCTATGTATATAAAAGAACACAGATGTCACGGAATGCAGAACGTAAGTGGAACGTTCTGTTTCTTCTCGGAATAAGTTGGAAGGGAAGGCAAGCTAGCGTCTTCTATCAATATGGCGTTATAGCTCATGTTTGTTGAATGAAGCCGGCGTGTGTTTTCGCAAGAAAAATGTGATTTTCTTTTAAAAAGTATTGACAAGTTGGTCAAAACGTAAAGTAAATGTACTTTGGAGGTGACGTGATTAAGAATATTAAGCTGATCATGTGGAATTGGTTGTTTATCGACGGATATTCTTTCGATGTGCTTTGTTAGAACTAGCGTGGGGTAGGCCTCGTGAGTGAATTGAATTTACTACAAAAATCCTAGGTAACAAACAGTGCGACGAATAAAAAAAGTGAAACTGTAAGTAGAAATGGCCATTGGACGTATTTTTTGTCTGCAGGTATTAGAATTTTTCAATTTATAAAAAAGCTAACTTCATTTAATTTCTATTGCGTCATTACTTAAGATATGGTTCAGGAGACCTTGTAAAATTGTAAATAATTTCTTGACTTGTTTGTACATATATATCACTATGTTTGTGTTTCTTAATTGCTGTAAATATCCAATTTTTATCATGTTCGAGTAAATAATTGTTGTCTTGCCACAATGCCTTGAATTTCTTTATATAGCCACGTGTATCCATTTTGCCACTACTTTAATTAGCCAGGTTCCCACTCCTAAGAAAATAGAGTTAATTAACAAGTATCTTTCAGTGATTAGTAATTATAAATAAATATGTGCAAACAGAGCATAAGTAGGGTTATATGTGGATTATCGCAAATTATCATGATTATTTTTTATTATTGAGATTATGGGAGTCAAGTGAAGGTGATTTTTAAGGTGAATTTAAGTAAGGTGAGTTTTAAGGTTATGATAATAAGATGAGTTGAGGTAAGGTGAAATATTAATATTGTTCTACGTTGAAGTTGAAAGAAAGATGTTATGAAGAGTTAAGGTGGGCGATGATTATTATTGTAGTGAGGCAATAGGCCTAGGAGGTGCATAAGCAATTTTAAGTGGTACATGAGCGACGATTTTTGTTTTTTAAGGTAAATAGGTAAAGGAGGTGTTGAAGAGATATCAGCAGTTATTAGATAATCCACATATAGCGTTTTTATTTTGATTTAAAACATATTTTTTTTATTTTTGAACTTTTTATCGAACCCCATTTTTTTAACACAGTATAACAATAAATATTTTTATTTTTGCAACGCCTATCGTTGCAAGTCTCAGCTTGTTATCTTGAAAATTACCCGATCTAGGAGTCGATTTCGATTATCGATTTTACTAGTACCGGACTCACGAACTAATTTCAATCTATTCCAGTTTCGTCAATTTTTGGAATATCAACATCAAATTTGTTTTACAAGTTGAGTACACCATTATAAATATTCTTAGTAAGTATGAACGATTTTTTTAATGTTATTTTTAAAAACAAGGCGCTTGAAAATGGTCTTCTGTTTTACCTATCTCGTTTTAACTATAACACTTTTGGATTCAACGACTCCATTTTCGACATTTTTGAACATATCGATTTAAAAATTGGTACAGAAGTTAAAAACACAACTGTTTTTTGCTACACTTATTTTAAAAACTATATTTAAAAAATTGACTAATCTGCAGCCGATTAACTCAAGCGTTTGGATGAAAAATCTAAAAAGATCTAAAATTATATTTTTTAAGTTACTTGTGCTTTGAAAAGTAAAATATAAAAAAGGCCTATACTCCTTGATCTTGTTTGAATCTATATATTTAACTTGTAAAAAAACTTTCAGGTTGATATTTTGAAAATTTTCTAAACTGGAGCTGTTTAAAATGAATTGGTGGGTCCGGTACTCCTAAAATCGAGAAACCCATTAATAAGTCAAGTGGCTCTAGATCGGGTAATTTTCAAGATAACAAGCTGAGACTCAGCATAAATGTTTAAAATATATATTTTAACTCCTATGTCAAGTTTCAATTCGATATATTAAAATTCGGCCAATTTAGAATGAGCCAACGCTTCATATATGAATAAGATGTCCCCTTTTAGTGATTTCCCCTGCTGAAAAATACATACCTGCATTATCGAATTTTTTCCAGACAAACCATTGCTCGGACAAAATAAATACATATGACCTTTTTTGTTGAAAAATACCTCCCCTACAAGGTGGTATTTTTTATTTTCCTCTATCTTCATCCCAGCTCGAAATATTAAGGATAATCGAAAAAAAATGATAATCGATTTTTTTTTTCGACTTTGGGAAATTGATAGACTGGTAAACTTTTTTTTATGTTAATCTACATACTTTAATGTACTTATAAAAAAAAATTCAGCCGTATTGCAAACTACTGGTACTTTTGGTCTAAATTGACCTTTACCGACTGGCCTATAATGTCTATACTTTATACCAGGTTAGTCAAAGAAAATGTGGACTGGAGCAGTGCACAGCGAAAGCAAATCGAACACCAGACTTGTTTGTGCAATAAGATTGCTTAGATTACAACATAAGAAATGTGTGGTATATCTCACAAAATGTGTAATTTACTTGATTCAGTATAATGGATTACAATCAGCTAAATTAGTTATTAAATAACAATCTGCATGTACAAATACATCTGAAGCCTTTCAAGACCATTTCAAAACAACATCCATAGGGGGTAAGTTTCTGGTTGAAAATATACTTGATATCATAATCAAAAAGTTCAGTGCGCTTATTTAAAACTTGTAAAAAAAAGTGTAACATTTTAGTTCAATGAAAGGGTAATAATTATAATAATTCAGAGGTAAAGAGTCCTGGCTAAGTGTTTTAAAGAACAATGAAATATGAGTTTCAAAGATAGAGCCTAAAAAAAGTAAATATAACCTCAAAATTCGAATTTAGACAAGAAATCATTTCAAAGAAAATTTAAGTAATTTCGGGATTTTAGAATAATAATTACATGACAATAAACGCCCATATCATAACTAGTTAAAGCTAAATTGAACTAGACTCACCTTTTTCAAGACAAATAAATAATACAACCAAATTTTATTCACAAGCCTAAAGTTTAGCAGTAGGAACGTTTTCATTGTTTTTACGATGTAAATTCAATCATGTTTAGTGTAATATTAGAAATTGATTAAAAAGCATTGTACATAGTTTAAATAAGTAATCAGTGTTAAAAAATGTTGTAAAATAACCAAGAACGTAGTGTTGGTATTCATGGTAAAATAAACTGTGGCTACGGAAGGTTAAATCAGTTAAATGGTTGACGATAAAAAGCCGCGGATCAATCATGTCTGCTGATGACGTTGACGAAAGTACATTGTGTTTATAAAATATAATAAACGGTATCAGTTAACTGACACAAACTTTCTCCCAACTTACTGTAGTCAAAATAATATTGTTTTTAATCATTTTATTTTTTACTACTTTTTAGAACAAAACAAAAAAATAATATTCTACCTACGTCAATCGTATAAAAAAATTATTGTCCCAGGCGGGATTCGATCGCGCGACCTTTGAATTACTGGCCGTGCTCGCTACCGTGGTGCTACCCCGTGCGGCCGCCGCCGCGATGCTAGATTGACAACACAAACTTGTTTATTTTTAAACATTTCCCCATAATTATAAAACGCCGAAGTTTTGATAAAAGCGGGTGGTGTCATTTTGTTTGGCATCTTAAGCACTATAAATACTGAAAATTTGATCAAAATCGTTAGAGCCGTTTTAGAGAAATTTGCATTTTTGTCGTTTTTTATGGGTTTTTAGGGGTAAATTACCCTTAAAAATTAAAAATTCCAAAAAATTAAAAAAAAGCCTGGAGATATTAGGGTTTAGTACCTAAATACCAAATTTCATGAAAATCGGACCAATAGTGTCCTCTCTGGTCGTGTATACATACAGACAGACTGACACCACTCTAAAAACACTTTTTTGGGTTCAGGGAGCACCAAAACAAAAAATTCCACTAAAAATATTTTTGGGTTCAGGGAGCACCAACACAGATAATTGCACTAAACAATTTTTGGGGGTTCTGGGAGCACCAAAACAGATCAACTGAAAATTCAAATTCGAACATTTTTACGAAAACAATACTTTCTCCATATATTACGTATAGGGTGGAGAAAGTAAAAATGGACATTTTCGAGTTTAAAAACAGTTATAAATAATTTAAAATTGGATATGTTGATGAATAATTGAAAAATACGTAAAATCTACAGATTTAAGAACAGTAAAACATTTTTTGGAAAAAATAATGGCCAAGAAGTTGCCTGTTGAGAATAGAATATTAGACACGATAATAGTATTGGCTGTGAGTTAATTGTAGAGCTTAAAATATTGTGGGCGTCCTTTTTCGTACTTCTCATTTAATACTCACCGAGTGCAGACGTATTTGCCAGTTTCATCAAATTACATTTAAAAAATTTATAAAGAAAAAGTGAACATATTGTTCCTACCTTGCAGCAGTACATAACCAGTACATTCCAGGGTAGTATTATTCAAAAGGTACAACCATTAATCAGTTGTGTAAATGTATTAAAAGACAGCCATCAAATACAAGGTAATATCCAACCAATTCTTATATCCACATTCAAAATTATAAATAAATTTGAACCAGCAAAAGTGAATAGCCTTACATATAAATTCCAATTAAACCGATTGGTCATAGTTTTTTGAGCATTTGAACTTTGGGACATTATAGAAATTAGTTTTAAATAATCCTGTTGTAATAGTTTTAAGTGTAGTTTTTAAAGATTGCCTATTAATTTAACAGCCAGGAATTCTTTAACCTGAGATAATGAGATATGTTTAAATAATTTGTATATCAATATTAGTTTTGTTTTAAATACATCTAGAGAAGATATAAAATAATTCCATTCTAAGTTGTATTGAAAAAAGAATATTATAAATTTAGTTGTAAAGTGCTCAAAGTTAATTCTCAAAAGAGAAATATTTTTTTAAAATAAATAACTAATACTAGTGAATAAACATAATACTAGTGAATAATCATAACTAGTGGACCCGGCAATGCTTCGCTATTGCTTGATTTACCTAACCTAAAATTATATTCAGTTTTTGATCTAAATCAGTTGTTGATCAAAATCAGCTGTTGATCAAAATCAGCTGTTTTAAGCTTTTCATACAAACAGCTGTTTTTTGTGCCCCTAATAAAATCAAAAGAAATCTTTCTTCTTCTTCTTTAAGATTAACCTTCCATAAGATTAACATTGAAACTTTGAGGGCCACTGGGGCGTATCCCTGAGGACCGATGTAAATTATAATGGGATTCTGCTCATCTACAGGACACTACCTTTCTAACGGTATGCGCGAATTTCTCCTACGATGCACACAAGCTGAGAAAAAAGGACGACAAGTTTTGTGCTTGCCTATTAATATATAGACTAGTTAAACGCCCGTGCTCCGCTACGGGAATAATTTCAGCAATAAAAGACATAATTAACATATACTGTTTATCTTTGTATTTTATTTAGGGGCTGCTTCATTATTGCACATAAAATACAACTGATAGTTTGATAGTTGGCCTGTATAAATATTGATGTTAATCAAACATATATTAGCTACACCAAATGAAAGTTTCATATTAATACCAGTTTCATTTGATAAATATTGTACAAACTGCGCAATACTGATTACCTAATAAGCTACTTATGAATAGCAGATGTTAATTGTTCATGTATATTCATTCATTCGTTGTTTGTGATTTATCCTGTAATAAAAACAACAAAAATATCGAAAAAAAGTATTATTTTATTTTTCATATAGTAAAAAAATTATAAAATGTCTTAGTAATTTTTACATTATAACAAATTAATGTATAAATCTACCAGATTATTGGAAATATCTCTTAATTATATTTTTGAATTTTAAGATTAAAATAGATTGAACAAATTTCGCTTCATTTCAATTTTACAAACGTTTTTTATATACTATATTTTTTGTATAGACATTTTGGTCATTCCTTAGGTGCCCTTGATCCTTCGTATCCCATATGTAGAAACGTATACCATTGAATGATCTTGCTCTACTGGCTGCAACGTAGAGCTGACAATGGGAAAAAACTTGTTTTGGTAGGTATACATCGATTTTAGCGATTGTTTACCAAGTGATTTTGCACCAATCTGTAAAGAGTTGGATGCTCATTTTGGTCAGGAATTTCAGCAGAAAAAAATTCGTCAATATCTGCAATATTTTGAATCTTATCATCATTGTCAAGTGTCAATAAAATATGAGTATGGAGTAAGCCACGTTTCTGAAATTCAATAGCATATATCAATCCTCCTATTCTTCAAAATACGTGTTTCTTTGTGGGGAATAACGGGAAGTTATTGGTTTCACCCCGTTTTTCGAAAATCGAGTATTCATCAGATCTCGACGTTTTGAGGTCCTAGGAATTTTCCCTGATCACTCCCGAGAATCTAATCAGCTTTTAACCTTGAAAATCGACGTCAATCGCTACCAGTCCGGTCAAAATCGGTTAATTCGTTCGTGAGATATCGTGAACGAAAGAAAATATAAAAAGTGTTTTTTCTCAATTTATCCGAAATTTTTCATCAGAAAAATTTTTGTAGTCGATTCTTTCAATGGACTCAAAAAACTGCATCGATTGCCGCAAATCGCATAAAAATCGGTTGATTCATTTAAAAGTTATGGCAGTTCAAAATTTCCAAAAATAGTGTTTATCAAACTTTCATCATACTTTTGTAATTAAACTTAGCGGGAAGTTACAGGAATGGCCTTTAGGGTCAATCGTTTTCCAATTTTTTTGTTTCTTTTATAGTCGATGTAGCCCCGTTGATAAGATTTTCCATGAACTCAGAATGTTGATAAGAAGCTAATTTTACCTTCCCCTTGTGACAACATAAGGAGAATATATTTGTGTCCTTGTTAGTCTGTTCTGACTCGAAATTCATAGATTTGCAGTATTGTCATATCCAGTTAACTGTCCTAATTCAAAAGAGTCGGTGTTTTTTGTAGGGACTTCCAGAACAAATTTAACTGCTCTTTACTTATTTAGTTCGATGGTTTTCTAGGTTTTTTTTTTTTAATCTGGTTGTCTCTTTACGCCCAGTTAATGACTTTTTACCTTTTCTTTTTCTTTTTGTTCTTTGTACCCTGGGGATTATGAGACAGTTTTATAATGCTATAATGACCCGAGTCAGCATTGCCACTAAACATCAAGTCACACACTTCTTCGCCAGAAGTGAAATCGTAAGTCACAGTTTCTCCAGCAACTTCCCTGTGCACTCGAAATAAATAGTTAGGGTGTAGTTCACTAATAAATTTTAGTTTCACGTATCCAGCGTACTCGTCATCTCGAGAAAGTGAAGTTTGGTACTGCTGAATGTCAAATACTGGTCTAGAGTAAGATTCATCACCTACGATAAAATGTTTGTATGTTTCCCACTCATTAGCAATTTCTGTACAACTTGCAAACGGATTTCCCTATGATTGTTCTGTTGGCCGTAGAGAAGGAATGATATTGATCGGAACAAACCGTTTCCGTCCTCTACTATCGGTATTATTTTACGTTCCATGCTCAAACTTAAACTCAATTAACACTTCCCTTCAGATGACTTCGCAGGAACACTAACACATTATTCGATTATTTAGTTACAAAAAAGAGAAAAAACTACATTCATACAGTAAATTAAAATATTCGAAGTTCAAACTTATACACAGAAACATACAAATAATGTTCAAATACATTTATAAATAATACCTTGCGGTATAAAAGTTAACAAATATACTTTTCTTTGTTTAGAATATTGTGTTTTTATAAACAGGAACTTTTAGATTAATAATTACATACTGAAAGTGAGGTTATAAAAATCATAACAAATTTCTCATAGCTGACAAATAATTTATAATTACAACTGAATTTTGTTATTATTCAATAAGAATTGTATTGACTCAACCTTTGAAGCTATTTTACGTTTTTACGATTTTGGGGGAACCAAGCGAGCTATAAGGTCCCCTTAGAAAAGATGTAAATTCTAAGGAAATTCGGCAAACCTACGCATTATTTAATTTGACACATAAATCTTGAAGATTGGTTCAGCAGTCACTGAGAACTCAGACTTTCAACTGTGAATAAAAACTGAATTTATTCTTCCATAAGAATTGTATTGACTCAACCTTTGAAGGGCTGTAGGTCGTAGCCCGTAGAAAAAGCATAAATTCTAATAAAATTCAAAGGTAAAGAGAACCAGTAAGGCTCAGGTCTACACTTAATCAAAAAGTTATAGAAATACAAATATAGTTGTTTCAGATTTTGAAATCAGCTGTTAATCTTGGTTACTTAGGCCTACTATCACTTACCATATATTATCAATAAATAGGCCTACTATTAAATTTAATTATTATGTAACATAGTGTTTTTTTTTTATTTTTAAATTCCATAACGCAAGTTTTTATTGGTTTGTGTGTGTTGAAACATGTGTTTGTTCAGTCTAGGCCTAACTTAAAATATTATTTTGTACTAAGCTGGACAGCCGAATCGGTTATTTTATTCAATTAGTTACTATGGAAATGAATGTAAATACATTCAAGAAATAATGTGTTGGTTCAAAAGTCTAGGCCTAACCTAAAATTAAGTTTAATTTATTTTATCTACCTTAACGGCAATTTAATTTATGGTTTTTTGCGCACATATTTGCACAGTAGGCCTACGTTTTGAATGATATAAGTTTCATTTTTCAATTATCGTTTTTCATAATGTTGCTTATTTATTGGTTTTACAGCTGTTTAGACGTTTTGGGTTTAACGCCCAACTTGATCCTATGAATTTGTTAAGTTCCGACTAAATTTACAAATATTAAAATAAAAATGTCATTATCAATATGAATTCTAGCCTATGTTACTCAGTAATACCTTTTTATTTAAAACAATTTCAATTGGTTCAGTAGTTCCAAAGATTACCCCCTACATACAAATAAACAAATTTTACCTCTTTACAATATTAGTATAGATGGCGTGTGCTATTTTTACTTCAAAAAATAAGCTTTGGTCACAAAGTTAGAAAAATACAGATTAATTTTTTCAAGTTTGAAATCAGCTGATAATGGAAATATCATAGGAAACGGCTGACTATTGAACACTAACACATTATTCGATTAT